>JAOTPV010000120.1:0-141689 GCA_028011355.1 Lentinula aciculospora
GAAAGCCGAAACAAATTCCGAGCCTCGATCAGAAGTGACATGACTAGGAACTCATGTTTCGAGAAAACGTGATGTACAAACAGTTCCACGAGCTCTTTGGATGTTATTTTGTCGTGTGTCACGATGAATATGCCTTGTTTCGAGGCTTGATCCATGATTACTAAAATAGCCGTATGTCCTTTAGAGTCCGGTAATTGTTCGATGAAGTCCATCGATATGGAATCCCAAGGTCGGATGGGAACTGGAAGTGGTTTGAGTAGTCCGTAAGGCCTATGTCGACGAGGTTTGTTGCATCCACAAACTGTATGCGAATTAATATAATTGCGAACGAATTTGCAAACCTTTTGGCCAAGTGTATTGTCGTCGAATGGCTTCCAGAGTCCGATTTTGACCAAAATGACCTGAGAGTGGATGATCGTGAAAATAACGTAAAATTTGAAGTCATAAATTAGAAAGGTTAGGAACGTAAATGCGATCGTCAAGTTGTAACAATCCATCAGACCCTAATGTCCAACGAGTGTTTGTACCATCCTTTGTGAACTTCAATCCCACGATTGATTCCGGATCCAGTTCGATTGAATCGCGAATAGCGGAATGAAGTGCCTCTAAATCCATAACAATGGAGGCACGAAGTACCGGTCCTTCTAGGAACATAGCTCGAAGGGAAGTAGTTAGTTGTTCATTAGTGAAAATAGGTCTGAAATTATGTGGGTTAACTTGCGCATAGCTGATATCCCCCTCTTTTGGATAGACATCCCAGCATCTAGTCATTGAATCAGGTTTTTCACCTAACTTACCTGGTCTGAATCAGATCACCATATTAAATTGGTGCAGATACTCCGACCAACGAACTTGTCGTCGCGTAAGGATTTTCGTCATCGAGAAGTACTCGAGATTCTTGTGATCAGTGATGATGTTGATAGGATCTCCCAATCCCTCAAGGTAATGTCGCCAGCCTTTGAATGCTTCGAATATTGCGAGAAGCTCCTTATCATGAGTGTCGTAGTTGAGTTCCGCAGCTTGAAAAGTCCTCGAGAGGAACGCAATGGGATGAATTTCTCCGTCAGGTAGTAGGATCAAGAGGATCTCGGCTAATGCATAATCCGAGGTGTCTGTCTCCACGATTAGATGTCGGTTTGGTTCCCAATGTGCCAGAATCGGAGCGTGAGTAAAGCTATATTTGAGCTTCTCGAAGGCTTCCTGGCAGTCAGTATTCCAGTTCCAAGGTGTATCCTTTCGCGTAAGTTGTGTCATTGGAACTACAATATCCCTATAATTATAAATAAAATGTCGATAGAAATTAGCAAATCCGAGAAAAGACTGGACATCTTTGACTTTCTGAGGCACCAGCCAGTCAATGATAGCTTTTACTTTGTCTTTCGACATTGTTAAGCCCTCCGGAGAAATAATATACCCAAGGTACTCTACCGTATCAATCTCCCATTCACATTTCGTGATGTTTGCATAGAGTCAATGTTTACGAAGTCGACGGAGAACCTCGCGAACATGTTCGCGGTGTAGTGTCTCGTCGTCATAGTAGATAAGTATATCGTCAAGGTAGACAATAACATAAACATCTAAAAGATCAGCGAATATGTCGTTCACGAACCTTTGGAAAGCTGCTGGAGCATTAGTGAGTCCAAATGGCATAACCTTCCATTCATAAGAACCCCAATGGGTTCTGAATGTCATTTTCCATTCGTCGCCTTCCGCGATTTGAACTAAATGGTACGTGTGAGCAAGATCAAGTTTAGTATAAATCTTAGCTTTTTTCAAAACGTCTAGTAAGTCAGAAATAAGAGGTAAAGGATATCAATCCTTTTTTGTGATGTTGTTAAGACCGTGAAAGTCTATGCAAAGTCGAAGTTTTCCATCCTTTTTTGGTATGAATAATACTGGAGCTCCATGAGGAGAGGATGAAGGTTGAATAGCACCTGATTTGAGGTGCTTATCAATGAAATCGTGTAGAGCCTCTAATTCCTTGGCAGAAAGAGGGTAAAGGTGACTGATAGGTGGTTCAGCGCCTTCCTCCAATTCAATCTTAAGGTCATATGGTCGATGCTCAGGCAGCACTTCAGATTCGACTTTGTTGAAGACATCCGCAAAGTCCACGTAATGCTTCGGTAATGAGGAAGGATTGCTGTTGCTTGCTGAAGTTGTTGAAGCAGCTCGCGCTGTAACTTTGCTGTGAACCGCGCGTAAGATTAGCGGTTCACACTTGGCATTCTTGCAAGCATAGTTGCAGAGTTCCGCGTTGACAAGAGCAATGTCGATCTCTGGGTTTTCAAGTCGCGAAGCGGCCAATTGAGCCACCAAAGGATAGGAGTAGATAGGTTCATGAGGGAAAGAATCCGATAAAGGACGAGGTGAATGGCGAGAATGGGTTTGCGAAGGAACCAATGGTAGGCTGACCCCGCGAGGGAACAGTTTCTTCCGGAACGAGTGTTCGCGGAAGTGAGGACGTCGAGGGAAACTCAACTTGCTTGGTGGAGTGGAATGTAATGTTTCTCGATGCCCAGTCAATCAATGGATTGTAGCGGGTCAAGAAACTGTAACCTAAAACTGCCTCGCAAGAGGAATCTAGTAAAGTGACATAAAATGTCAGTAGTAGTAGCTCGCCAGAGGGAAACCGAACATTAAGAGACATAGTCTTGGAAATTGGTTTCGGAGATAAAGAACCACCGAAAAGTCGGAGATTGATTGGAGGAATAGAAGAAGTAGGTAGAGAATGTTTATACACAAATCGAGAATCAATGAAGCAATCAGTAGAACCGGAATCGAGTAAGGAAACAAAGGAAAGCTTCGCGGAAATGTTGCGAAGTGGAAAATCTATAGTAAGAGGTATAGTAAATGATTGTTCATCATAGGAAAGAGTGGATGTGTTTAATTTAACTTCCCCGGTAGTACGAACCTGGTCAACGCAACTCCTGCTTCGTACTGGGGTACAGGAGTTGCAGACTATTTTTCCAATACCGAAGAGGTACTTGCCGCTCCTTCCTGTGTTTCCACGGCACGTCCATGAGCTTCGCGAGCATTTCGTTTCTTGCAGTCATCGAACTTATGACTTCCCCCGCAAAATCCGCATAACCCCAACTTCTTTTGACATTCCAACTCCTTCGCGAGGAGCTTTCTGTCCGAGCTGAGGTTGCTCACATATGCAGGTTGAGTCACCGCAGAACTCGTCGACGACGAGGCATTTCCACCTCCACTTGACTTACCTTTCTTCCCCACGTTATTCATCGAGGTCAAGGCTGTGGTGATGGTGGCTGTAGGAGTTTGTGAAGAACCTGGCGTGGTCTTCTTCGATGTGTTTGATGCTTTCCCTCCTGAGGAAACACCTGTCGATCTAGCGGCTTCTCTTTTCCGCTCTTCTTCTCGTCTCCAGTACCTGTTATCTACGCAAAGTACCTCGTAACGGTATTCCGCGAGTGTCTTCGGTTCCGGAAGATGAGCCATCTCATCTTTGATACAGCTTGCCAAGCCGCATTGATAAGCCCACTTAAGGGCATGCAAGTCCCAGTTAGTAGATGCCGCGAGGGTATTGAAATGGATATTATACTTCCGTACATTATCGGATTCCTTCATCCTTAACGTGCCGATCTTATCCTCGGCTTCCCCCTCTGCATCATACATACTGAAATTGTCCTGCAGTTCCTTCACCAATGCCGCAAAGGAACTCGTCCATGCCGGCATCGCGGAGAGATTTGGATCCAGAATATCTGGTTCAAACCATTCCTTCGTGGAACCACCGAGGTATGACAACGTATAGTTGATCTTCTTTTGATCAGTAAAATACAACGGATGATCAATAAACACCAAAGATAAGGAAACGAGGAAACCTTTCAGTTTCCGTGAGTCAGATCCATCGAATACTTCAGGATCCTTGACCTTCGATCTTCCAGATTCCACAGGGCTGCTAGCGTTCATGCCCGCGAGGACTGTTCCGAGGGTATCGAGTGAACCCTTAAACGCATGAAACACATCTAAGATGTGTTGTTCAGTAGGGTCCGGATGGACACTACCTACCTGTTCCACTGGACTCCTAGAACGACTAAGAACGTGAGAACCTCGAGGTGCCCCAGGACCTCCAGGACTATCGGGATCAGATCCCCCTGGGTCTCCGAGATTTCCTGACTTGTCAGGACCTACCTCTTCATCGATTTCCGCTTCTTCAAGGTTCTCCGGAATCTCCATCATGGTAACTGGTATCCGACCTCGCGAAGGGCCGGGAGCATTTGCTAGCTGCTGACACATTCTGTCAGCAAGTGTAAATGTAGTAGGAGATGGTGGGATTTCCATCTCTGTTGTTGGTATCGCTGTGTGATTTCCTTGCAGCATTCGAACAGTAATGGGATCACTGTTTTCTGTATAAAGTACTTGGTACTCGAATTCGGAGTGGTCTGGTTGACCAAGGGCATGATGACTAGAGACATGCGCACTAGCAGGTTGTCCTGGAGCTGGACTGAAGATGTTAGATCATCGTCGAGAATGTCCGGCTCCTGAAATAGATTCCGCGAAGTGCGCGAAGCCTGTCGCGTTCAATGCAAAAGGATTGACTGTTTCCGATTCCTCTCTTACTGACTCGTCAGACTCTTGTCATGAAACGATCTTTTTCATTATTCTTTTCTTTTATTATTCTTTTCCTTTTCTTTTATTTACTTACCTAATCACCAAAGCGCTTACACTAGCGCTTATTATATTTTCATTATCATTTAGGTTACACGCGTCAACCTTATTGTTCTCGCGTTGTCGTTTCACTTAGGCGCGACTCTCTCGTGCCTGTCAGCTCATTGACAGGACGACATCATTATTGTTCCGCTTCCATGCTTCTTTTTATATTGCCTTATTGTTTACTCACTGAATACCTACAGCTTTACTTATGGATACGAGCGACTCTTATTGTAGATCCTCACGGTTTCATATCCCATTTCATATATAAGACTAAGTATTTTGTAGTTATATTCCTTAGCTCTATTCTTGTCTATTCTCCTCGGTAGCTAGACCTGTAGTTGGGTTGTTTTATCCTCATTGCTTTTCTCATCCTCTTGCTCATCATTCATCATGTGACGCCTGGTTATCTTTTGAGAGAGCTAGCGAGTCGCTGACAACTCTCCAGTGTTGGCACAGTTTCATCTGCTCCTTGTATAGACCATTGTTGAATGAAGGGAAATTGTTGAGTGTAATGGAAAGGGTAATGAGGACAAATGTGCCGAGTGTCAGTTTAAATATACTGTTATGATCATGCACAAAGGGATCATCGGGAATGATCACGGGATGATCGCGAGGTAATACGATCCTAGACAATGTAGTCGGACCTTGACTCCACTATTAGTAGAGTCCTCAACACTTCGCATGTCCGCAAGAGAAGAAAGGTAAATGTTTTCCATTCGCGATGACTATCATGGAATGCACTGACAGTGAGGATGTTAGAATGATGATACAGATAGATGATTAATTGGTATCACTATCAAAGTGCTATCAAGGTTGATATTTAAACTGAGGAACTACCTATTTGTTACCATAGCTTTATACTAAAGGCAAGTCAGGATCGCGAAGCCATGCCATGCCCAAATTGGTTAGCTCGTAAGTAAAGAACAAAGGAAGGGCTATAAAAGGGATAGTGTAAATCCGATAAGAATGATAAGAGATAAAGAGTAAATGCTTCGCATCGGAATTCCTTCGCAAAGTAATTGCTGTCATGAAGTGAGCCCACCCCCTATCATTTTCCTTTCTTTACGATACACCATCCAAGCCCTCCTACCTACAATAATCATTCCGGAACATTCCATTTCATTCTATTAGTTCCATTCCTTGTGCCGGAGCTATACAGTATTACCTCATAGTTCCCACGCTCCACCTTGTATATATAAGCCAGCCCCCACAACCTGGTCCCTTATCTTGACCTCTTTGTCGTTGGGACCAGGTATGTCTTGAACTTACTTACTTGTATTTATTATCAATATAACTTTGTCGTTGGGACCAGTACCTGCCCGCTTCCGCTCAAGTCTCCGCTCCGCTCCGCCACCATCGTCACCTCTTTGTGACATTAGGTCAAGATCCCTTACTGCACTGATAGCCTACCGATTAGGTTATCCTTGCAGGCTCCGCTTCCACCACGTCTACAGACACCTCCGCACCAAGCCTGCCCGCCCAAGCTATCGACTGCTCTGCCTACCCACACGCTTTTGATACTAAAGACCAAACCCACATCCACCGCAGCAAAAGCAGCTCCTGGGCTGATTGCAGTTCTCAACCCTGTCCAAACGCTGCTGCCAACTCCATCAGTGAAGAGGAGAACCTTTCCGACGGTACCGTGATCACACCCATCCTTATCCCTACTCCCACTGCACCCCCATCCATTATGTCGACCTCTGAAGTCAACACAAACCAGCTCATGGCACAGCTCATCGAGCAGGTGGCCCAGCTCACGGCCAACCTCCACAAAGCCTCAGCCAAGTCCAGTATGAATAAACCTGAGCTCTTCAAAGGCTCTAGTAGTGCAGAAGCACGTCGCTTCATTGCTCAGTATCAAAGCTGGGCAATGGAACAACCAGATCTGAGTAGCAACGAAGGGAAGCTGATCAAGGCAGCGCTAGGATTCTTCTCAGGCAAGGCTGCTGACTGGGCCACACCATACCTCCTAGAATTCAGCCATAACCAACAACCTTTCAATGGACGATGGGAAGACTTCAAAACAGCCTTCACCCTCCGATTTGAATCCATTGATGCAGGTATGGAGGCCCGGAATGCAATCCAGCATCTCAGGCAGGCAAAAGGTCAAACGGTAGCGGAATTTGCACAGAATTTCAAGGACATTGGTGATCGGACCGGGCTTTCAGACGTCGACCTGCGAGAACGCTTCCATAGCGGCCTCAACCCAGAGATCCGACAAAATCTCATTGTGGTCAATATAGCCCAGGGACTGGCTCCCACCCTGGAGGAGGCTATCAGGCGAGCAATTTCAGTGGATGTGTTCCTGCACGATCCCACCATGACAGGTCGCAACCCAGGCACCTCCCATATCTCCTCCCCCCCTGCCAACTCCCATGCTATGGATGTCGATGCCACACACACTAGTGGTAACAGCAGAGAAAGCTTCGTGGCCCAGATGAGAGGAAGGTGTTATGGGTGTGGCTCGCAGAGTCACGAAAAGAGGAACTGCTCATACAAGGAGACAGTTTGCCGCTACTGTGGACGACGAGGCCACCTAGAATCAGTCTGCCAAGACAAGTTCATGGGTCTAGAACGTGGCCGGGGTAAGCGCCAACAACCCCGCCGTCAACAAGTCTCTGCTTCTGCTTCGACACCGTTCACCCTCTTCCCCAATGAACCTGTCCAAATTGCCGCGTCCATTCCAGCTCCCACTGCTCCGTCCCCACTTACGCCTGACCTCTCCACCCAGATTGCCCAGCTCCAGGAGCTCCTTAACAGAGCCAATGCCATGGCCCCAGCACCAGGTTCTCAGGAGGGTTTTTAAAGCGGGTGCCCGTCTCGGCTGCATCGAGAGTACCCGTAAACCAGTTCGCTATACATTCCACATCTGCGTATGATTCTCTCCCATCTTGTAAAATATCTACTATTTCGGAATTGAACTCCAATTCATCTCACTTCCGAATTAACGCAAAACTAAGAGGAAGAAATCACAGTATAGCAACTGCAGCCATGGTTGATTCTGGAGCCACTGCTCTATTTTTGAACCAAGAGTTTGTCACCCGTCACCGTGTAAGGACCTTCCCACTCAGGAAACCCATTGGCGTCTTTAACATTGATGGGTCTGCTAACCGAGCAGGGCAGATCACACACTTTGCACGCCTAGCCCTGACTGTTGATAACCAAGAACGGTGGACAGACTTGCTAGTAACCAATCTGGGAGGCGAAGACCTAATCTTAGGACTCCCCTGGCTACGTAAGGCCAATCCAGATATTGACTGGGAGAAAGGACGACTCACAGTCAGATCCCAACAAACAACGATAGAGGAGGTGGAAGAGCAAGACACGGCGGAGGAAATTGAAACTGTGATCACCCCTGAACCACCACTTGACACACTGGATGAGGAGACAGAAGAGTCGCCCATACACCGCATTCGAGCAAACCGACGAACCCGACGTGCATGGGTGAAGTCAGGAATCTTACACGAACAAACAGATGAAGTCTGGTGTGCTGCAGGGTTCACCTACTCCCAACAGCTAGCGGAACAAGCCCACCAAACAAAACCCATGAAAACCTTTGAAGAAATGGTCCCAGAACCCTACCGCGATTTCGAAAAAGTATTCTCTGAAACTGCTTCAGAGCGCCTCCCTGACCACCAACCCTGGGATCATGCTATAGAATTGATCCCAGGTGCACCGGAAACCATGCGCACAAAAGTCTACCCAATGTCATTGAATGAACAAGGTGAACTCGACCGCTTCCTGGATGACAACCTCCGAAAAGGCTACATTCGCCCCTCAAAATCGCCACTGTCTTCACCCGTCTTCTTTGTTAAGAAGAAAGATGGGAAGCTCCGCTTCGTACAGGATTACCGGAAACTCAAC
The DNA here is from genome assembly GCA_028011355.1 of Lentinula aciculospora. Lineage (NCBI taxonomy): Eukaryota > Fungi > Basidiomycota > Agaricomycetes > Agaricales > Omphalotaceae > Lentinula > Lentinula aciculospora. The sequence continues at coordinate 8,536 of JAOTPV010000120.1, forward strand.
CAAGTAACCCTAAAGAACCGCTATCCTCTCCCACTGGTCGCTGACATTGTCAGCCGTCTACAGGGGGCACGGTACTTCACCAAATTTGACGTCAGATGGGGCTACAACAATGTCCGGATTAAGGAGGGTGATGAGTGGAAGGCCGCTTTTGCAACCAACCGAGGGTTATTTGAACCCAGTGTAATGTTCTTCGGTCTCACCAACTCGCCAGCTACCTTCCAAGCGCTCATGAATTCCATCTTTTCAGACCTAGTGGCGGCTGGTAAGGTAGCAGTCTACCTAGACGACATCCTCATCTTCAGTAACAATTTGCAAGAACACCGGCAGGTGGTGCGAGAGGTACTAAAGCGGCTAGAGAAACATGACCTCTACCTGCGACCAGAGAAATGCGAGTTTGAGGAGCTTCAGGTTGAGTATTTGGGACTAGTGATATCAGAAGGTGAAGTGCGCATGGATCCAGTAAAAGTAGCTGCAGTCCGCGACTGGCCTACCCCAAAGAATCTACGAGAACTACGGGGATTCCTAGGCTTCGCTAACTTCTACCGTCGATTCATACGGAACTTTGCCCGCATAGCACGCCCTCTGAACGACCTAACAAAAAAGGATACAGGCTTCAGTTGGGGGACACACCAACAACAAGCATTCGATACCCTAAGGGAAGCATTCATCACAGCACCGGTACTGGCACTCTGGGACCCTAATAGGCTCACACAACTTGAGGTAGATGCATCAGGCTTTGCTACGGGAGGAGCCCTAATGCAGAAACAAGACGACGGCCAGTGGCACCCAGTGGCATTTCGATCAGCCTCCATGCAACCAGCTGAACGAAACTACGAAATCTATGACCGAGAGATGCTCGCTATCATCGAAGCATTAAAGGACTGGAGAAGCTTCCTGGAAGGTTCACCACAACCGTTCGAGATTCTCACCGACCACGCAAACCTGGAATTCTGGCGTTCTGCTCAAGACCTCAGTAGACGGCAGGCGCGATGGGCACTATGGTTGTCCCGATTCGACTTCCAGCTCACTCACCGCCCTGGCAAGTCCAACACTCAGGCAGACGCTCTCTCTCGTATGGCAGCACATCAGGTTCTGGATAGCGAAGATAATCGACAACAGATTGTTCTGAAACCAGCCCATTTCATGCAAGTGGCAGCTACCTCACTACAAAACCCACTGGAGGACCGCATCCGACAGGCGTCTCAAAAGGAGGCCCAAGTACTGGAAGGACTGGAAGAGCTTAGGAGAAGCGGTCTCAAACGCTTGGCCAATGGGATAGCAGAATGGGAAGAAGACAAGGGACTAGTATACCACCGAGGAAGAGTATATGTCCCACCAGATGATGACCTCCGGAAAGAAGTACTCAAGCAATGCCACGATAACCCCTCTGCTGGCCACCCTGGACTTCACAATACCCTTGACCTCGTCAGCACCCACTTTTGGTGGCCCACCCTGCGATCCTTTGTAGAAAAATATGTTGAAGGATGCGAGACTTGTGCAAGGAAGAAGATACAGAGACACCCACGAGCAGTAACACTACCTCTAGACGTCCCAGCAGGCTTGTGGGAAGAAGTGGGAGTTGACTTGATCACACAGCTGCCCAACTCGCAAGGGTATGACGCGATTCTAGTCTGCACGGACCTTTATGGTAAACAAATCCATGCAATTCCTTGTACAACTTCAATCACAGCAGCAGGTGTGGCCGACATCTACTATCGCGAAATTTTTCGCCTCCACGGTCTTCCCCTCCGCTTTGTATCAGACCGGGGACCCCAGTTCGCAGCAAAACTCATGCGATCATTACTCTCCCGCCTAGGAATCAAATCAAACCTCACCTCAGGGTACCACCCCCAAGCAAACGGACAGACCGAACGGGCAAACCAAGAAGTCGAAAAATACCTCAGACTCTATGTGGGACGCCGCCAGGATGACTGGGCGGAGCACCTACCTATGGCGGAATTTGTGATTAACTCTCGCACCCACTCTGCACTTGGAACGTCCCCATTCGAACTCACCTATGGTTATCTGCCTCTATTTAACATTCCAGTTGGACAACGGAGTGGGATTCCGGCGGTGGATGATCGCATCCAGATACTGCGGGATGCACGACAGGATGCTGGGGCGGCGCTACACCTGGGGAAACGACGGCAAAAGGAAAACTACGAACGGGGAAAACGAAAGGCACATCAATTCCAAGTTGGAGATCAGGTCTGGCTAAGCGCAGAGGACATCAAGCTCCAACTTTCCAGTGAGAAACTTGGGGATCGACAGCTAGGACCTTACACCATTTTGCAGAAGGTTGGGCCCCTGGACTACCGTTTAGACCTCCCACTATCCCTGGACCGCATCCATCCTGTGTTCCATGTTGATAAATTGTACCCTTGGAGAGGGAACACCGTAAACGGCGAAATTGCAACACCACCGGAACCAGTATATCTAGAGGATGAGGATGAGCCGGAGTATGAAGTCGAGGACATCTTGGATAGTCGGATTAGGTGGAAGAAGCTAGAGTACTTGGTAAAGTGGAAAGGCTACGATGCAGGACACAACTCATGGGAACCTGCACCAAATCTTGAACACGCCCCAGCAACTATCCGAAAATTCCACAAAAAGCACCCTCAGGCGGCAAAAGCTTGACCATTGAGGGCAATGGTCATAAGGAGGGGGGTAATGTCATGAAGTGAGCCCACCCCCTATCATTTTCCTTTCTTTACGATACACCATCCAAGCCCTCCTACCTACAATAATCATTCCGGAACATTCCATTTCATTCTATTAGTTCCATTCCTTGTGCCGGAGCTATACAGTATTACCTCATAGTTCCCACGCTCCACCTTGTATATATAAGCCAGCCCCCACAACCTGGTCCCTTATCTTGACCTCTTTGTCGTTGGGACCAGGTATGTCTTGAACTTACTTACTTGTATTTATTATCAATATAACTTTGTCGTTGGGACCAGTACCTGCCCGCTTCCGCTCAAGTCTCCGCTCCGCTCCGCCACCATCGTCACCTCTTTGTGACAATTGCGTAGTGGTAAAAGGGGATAAGTAATATCTAAGTAGCAGAATGGTTCACAAAGCTTCGTAAAGACTTAGCTTGCATAGATATAACACTCGCGGAACGAATCCTTACTTCTCACATTTCCTTACTTCCAAAATCATCACGATTCCTTCCTCGCAGAACGAATCTTAACTCCTTACACTTATTCCTAAAACAAAACCCTTACGATCCAAAACCACCAAAAAAGGCAAAAACATATAAAATTAAACAAAACAAAAACAAACAAAAAACAAACAAACAAAAACACAACAAAACCACAAAGCAAAAAACAACAAAAACAATACTATATAACTACTTATAATTAATTACAAGTCCTAACAGCTACTACAATCCTTCGCGGAAATTATGTCGTGCGTTGTTTTCCTTCGCGAATCTTTCTCCTCTTTTTCTCTTCCTCGTCTTCTTCTTCATTCTCTTCCTTGTTCTCTTCTTCTCCCTCTTCTGTTTCCTTGTCTTCCTCATCATTCTCTTCTGCAATTACTTCGTCATCCGGTTGTTGCTGCACAATACAAACCAGCTCTTCGATCACGAACCCAAGAAGAGTATCCAGCTGCCTCTTCAAGGCTTCGTTCTGCTCCGCGAGCATGTCTAACTTCTCTCCTACATCAACCACTCCAATTTTCCGTTCCGTGACGCACCTCGTGGGACCCTGATACATATCTCCTTCATTGACCCTCGGCTTTTTTCTCCTAGACCTCCGAGCAGCATTTTCTCCAGACCAACTACACTGTTGTCATTGCTGATGACAGCAGAGGCAGGCCTGGGTTCATGGCTTTCCTGGTTGCACAATGCAGTGGTTCGTGTTACCTTGTGTAACACAATGAAGACAAGCTTCGCAGTTACGTGAAGGAGTAGGGGGAGGTTCGTCATCCTCATCGTTCTTGTCATCTTCATCATCGTCATCATCATCATCGTCTTCTTCCTCGTCGTCTCCGGGAGTTGGATCATCATTGGGATCCAGGGCTGCACCAATCTACAAGTCGTTAAGTAAAAAAAAAAGAAAAGTTAGTCCAGAACAACTATCACTCACCACAGAAACTGGACGTTTTCTCTTCAAAACCAATTGTTCTACTTCCGGGGTATCGCATACCATGGATGCTGACTTGAAAATTTTCTGCTTGGAGCCCGAAGGCTCCCACGATGCTTGATCACTTGTCTGTCACGATGCAGCACGAGCTGCACAATCCCGATGTTCTTGTAGTTCCTGGAGAGCTTGCGCTCTCCATTGATTTCGCTCTTTTTCTTCTTCAGCCAATTTTCATAAGGTGTCGCCTTTGCGATACTCTCCTCGATGAGTTGTTCTTCTTCCCGCTTCTTCGCGGCCTGTTTCTCCTCCTCGAGTTTTCTCTCTTCCTGGATTCTCTTCTCCTCTGCCTCACGCTCCGCCTCACGAGCAGCTTCTTCCTCCAACCTCACCATCTCCTCCTCAAAGGTGGCCTCCTGTGCAGCAATTTTGAGTTGACAAAGACGGGCTCGTTCCACCTGTTCACAAACAAGGCACGCCCGTTGTTCTTGCATGGTCTCAGTGGTGGTGATGGTAAAGGACATCGTAGAGTGATGAGGACTTAGGAAAAAACAGAGAAAACCTTCGCGTTTTATACGTGTTCGTAGTTGAGGGCAGGTTCAACCCCAAATTTTTTTGTTTACCTCGATCATAACTTGCGTGGGACTTTGAAATTTTACTTTTCTTTTTTACTTTTCCATTCTATCTAATTTTAGATTCATCAATTGTTATTAATTGTGTAGGCTTTTGAGGGCAAAAGCATAAGAGGGGGATACTGTTATATTTATGCAAGCTAAGTCTTTCCAAAGCTTCGCGAAGCTTTCCACTACTTAGATATTACTTATATCCTTTTAACACTATGCAATTACTTTGTGAAGGAATTCCAATGCGAAGCAATTACTCTTTATCTCTTATCAGTCTTATCGTATTCACACTATTCCTTTTATATCCTTTCCTTTGTTCTTTACTTATGACCTAGCCAATTCGGGCATGGCATCGCTTCGCAATCCTGACTTACCTTTAGTATAAAGCTACGGTATCGAATAGGTAGTTCCTTAGTTTAAATATCAACCTTGATAGCACTTTGATAGTGATACCAATTAATCATCTATCTGTATCATCGTTTTAACATCCTCACTATCAGTACATTCCGCAATAGTCATTGCAAACAGAACATGTTTACCTTTCTTCTCTTGTGGACATGTGAAGTGTCAAGGACTCTACTAATAGTGGAGTCAAGGTCTGACTACATTGTATAGGATCATTTTACCTCGCGAAGTATTTTACTTCGTATTTTCCCACGATCATTCCTGATGATCCCTTTGTGCATGATCATAACAAGTTAGCTTATAAGTAATGTATGTATTTTATATGTAAACTAACTATGTAGGAAGTGTTCTATCACTACAATTAACAATACCAGTATCTGATGAGGAACCAGATGAACAGCCCATTGCATTAAGACATCCTGCCAGAGCTCATAGATGTCAGCGACTCACTAGCTCTCTCAAAAGATAACCAGGTGTCACACAAAAGTCAATGAGCAAGAGGATGAAAAAATGATGAGGATAAACAACCCAACCACAAGTCTAGCTACTGAGGAGTATAGACGAGAATAGAGCTAAGGAATATAACTACAAAATACTAAGTTTTATATACATATGGGATATGAAGCCATGAGAAGTATCTTGTTGTTATGATTGTGCACAAAGGGATCGTCAGAAAGGGTCGCGGGATAATCACGGGAAATAGTGAAGAGAATTGCTTCGCGAGGTAAAATGATCCTAAACTATGTAGTCAGACCTTGACTCCACTATTAGTAGAGTCCTCGACACTTCATGTGTCCGCAAGAGAAGAAAGTAAATGTGTTCCATTCGTGATGACCATCGTGGAACGTACTGACAGTAGAGATGTTAAAATGATGATATGGATAAATGATTAATTGGTATCACTATCGAAGTGCTATCAAGGTTGATATTTAAACTAAGGAACTACCTATTCAATACCATAGCTTTATACTAAAGGTAAGTCAGGATCGTGAAGCAATGCCATGCCTGAATGGGTTAGCTCGTAAGTAAAGAACAAAGGAAGGGATATAAAAGGAATAGTGTGAATCCGATAAGGATGAAACAAGATAACGAGTAATTGCTTCACGTCGGGATTCCTTTGCAAAGTAATTGCATAGTGGTAAAAGGATATAAGTAATATATCTAATTAGCAGAATGGATCATGAAGCTTTGTAATGACTTAGCTTGCATAGATATAGCACTCGTACCATAACCATGAGGATACACAATAAGAGTCACCCATATCCATAAGTAAAGCTGTAGGTATTTGGTGAGTAAACAATAGGGCAATATAAAAGAAATGTGATAGCAGGACAATAATGATGACATCCTGTCAATGAGCTGACAGACACAAGAGAGTCATGTATGGATGAAATGACAATGCAAGAACAATAAGGTTGTCATGTGTAATCTAGATGGAAATGAAGATATAATGAGCACTGGTGTAAGTGCTTTAGTGATTAGGTAAGTAAAGAAAAGAAAAGAAAAAGAATAATAAAAGAAAAGAATAATAGCAAATAGATGCTTTCATAACACAATAAATGATGAGATCTCTGCACATCTTTCAAATGGAACTTGGGATATTGTTGATTTACCACCTGGACAGAAAGCAATTGGATCAATGTGGGTATTCAGAATCAAGCACAATGCTGATGGCTCTATTGAGTGCTTTAAAGCACGTTTATATGCTCAAGGATTCAGCCAAAGACCTGGATTTGACTACCTAGAAACCTATGCTTCAACTCTCTGTTGGTCTTCATTACACATCATCCTTGCTCTAGCAGCTATTGATGACATGGAGCTACACTCTGTTGATATATCTCATGCCTTCATCAACTCTGATATTGATACTGAAATCTACATGAGACAGCCTGAGGGATTCAAGCAAGGTGGACCACAGAAAGTCTGCAGGCTAAAGAAGTCCCTTTATGGGTTGAAGCAGTCACACCGTCTTTGGAGTGAAAAACTCACAGGTGTTCTAGCCAAGTTGGGCTTTAAGCATCTTGAGTCTGATCCATGCATGTACTTGTACCAATGCAATGGCCTTAAAGTGATTGTACCAGTATGGGTTGATGATATTACTCTTGCTTCAAAAGACTCTGGTATAATTGAACAATTTGTTGCTGAACTTCAAAAAGAACTTAAATTCCATGACTTGGGCAGTACTACATTTCTTCTTGGAATGGGAATCAGAAGGGAGCATAAAACTCGAAAACTGTGGCTTAATGCTAAACAATACATCCTTCACAAGCATGAAGAATTCAACATGCAGGATTGCAAGCCAGTTGGTACCCCCGTGAATCCCAGTGTATCTCTGTCTAAAGCCAACTGTCCTACAACACCAGAGGAGATAGAAGCAATGAGAAACATCCCCTACATATTTGCTGTTGGCTCCTTGTTGTTTCTGGCCCTAATCATTTGTGTAGACATTACTTATGCAAGTGGTGTCCTAGCTCATTTCAACTCTAACTCTGGTAAAGCACCTGTGGCACTATTTGAAAGGGACTATTGATTATGAGTTGGAACTAGGGCCAGATCCAAATGCTCCTGACCTGATCACTGTCGTGACATGCTACACAGTATATGGTACCTACTTTATTTTCCCTACATCTCCTCGTTTCTTTATCCTTGTTATGGTTTGGATCTGTCCACATTCTTCCGTATCTTTCTACATCATTCCATATCCTTCTCTCAACTTCCCGCGCTGTCACTTACTCATCGAGACTCTTGTATATATAGTACTGTAGTTGACACCTAGTTCCCCATCTTGACCTCTTGGTCTTTGGAAATAGGTTAGTACTTGTATCTTCGTTTACACTCAATATACTCACTTGGTCTTTGGAACTAGTTTTTCTTGTGTGACCCTAGTGATTGGCCCTTGTGCTATCACTGCTGTCTTGATCCTTATTTCTTTCAGCCTTCGTGTGTGGTGCTAGCCCCACCCTCGCCTCGGCTTGTGCTTTGAGCCTGTGCCTCCTCTGTGCCTTCTCCCTTCGTCACCACAATCACAGCTATTAGTGATTCAGACTTGGGTGGCAACAGAGACAATGGAAAGTTGACTACTGGATACATCATTAAGGTTGGATCAGGTGCTGTTAGCTGGAGTAGTAAACTACAGGCTGTAGTTACTCTATCCTCTACTGAAGCAGAGTTTGTTGCTTCTAATGCAGCTGGTAAAAAAAGTGCTTGCAGTTTGATCTCTCCTGACTGAACTTGGTTATAAGGTTGCATCCCCTACTACCATATGGGTTGATAATCAGTCATCTATTCAAGTGGCTAAAAACCCTGAACATCATGGACAAATGAAGCACCTTGACTGCAGTTACTACTGGCTTTGAGACCAAGTTGTACATGGAGTACTTGCACCTTCTTACTTGCTGACTGAGGATAATCCAGCTGACATGCTCACTAAAGCCCTTGTAAAGCCAAAAGTGGAGAAATTCTGATCTATGATTGGAATAGTGAAACAGAACCCTGTGTGATGCGGAGGATATATGAGATTGGGGGGTTGTTTGTGTTACACATCTGTTGAATTACAGAAGTGTTCAATCAGGGGGTTGTGTTAATTGTAGTGATAGTTTTCAGAGTCCTTTCCATTTCTTATAGGTGCACATAATTGTGGACACCTATTATCATGCCTCATGTGTTTCTAGTACATACAAGACCAAACAGACCTGTATTCCTACTACAGTTAGAAGGAACCAAATTAATATTCACTACTAATGTCTATTGGAGTATTGAGGAGTCTGCAAGGTCAATAGTACAACACTACCCTTGTACATAGACTACAACAGCAGTGTCTCTGATGGGGTTACACTCTATTGTCTACAGCCTTAGCTGCAATAAATGTGCAATATCAACTGTGCCAAGTTACCCTTCAACAAGTCCTTCATAAATGATGACTTCCCATCCACAACCAGCATCATATACACAAAACCTCCCCTAGCCAGCATCCTCATAGGACCAGTGAGATCAGTATGGACTCTTTTCAAAATTCTGGATTCCCTTTCTACTACAGTGTCAAATGGACACCAAGTTGCTTTTCCCATCAGGCAGTCCATGCTTTTCCCAGATATGTCAGTATCTGTGACATTAAGACCATCAACAAGGTTATGCTTTATCATCATTTCAATTCGCAATAATCCAGCATGGGCCATGTGTTGATGCCATGTCTCAATACCAGTTGGTTTATTTAGGGATTAAGCGAGTGCCACAACTCCACCCTTCTTCTCAATCAGCAAATACAACCTTCCTGATCCATATCCAGTGAGAAAGTGAGTCCCTTTTGGCAAGAAGAATTGAGCCTGACCATTTCTGAATAGTATGTGGTATCTGAGTTAATTGAGTCATCCCACTGAGATCAAGTCTGAGGTAATGTTTGGGGCATGAAGAGCATTCTCAAATGTTAGGGTAATCTCTGTATTTCCTTTGAAGAGAATTTTATGCGCTTTTCCTCTTCCTATAATCTCAAACGAAGTATTTTGTTTGGACGACTGTCCCGAGGAAATATACAGCTCATAGGAAATGAAGTTGGATCAATTTTGGAAGAAGTGGTCAGAAGCGGCCAAGTCAGCATAGACAAAATCAAAGTGCTGGGGTTGGGAAGCCATCATGGCATCATGCTGAGGAATATTCATGGAGGCAATGTTTGCTGACAATGTCAAGGTAGAATCTCTCTTCCCTCTCCACCATGATGGATACTGACCCTCCTTTCCTCCACCCTTCCTATAGCATTCTTCTTTGACATGACCTTTTCTATTGCAGTTTGTACATTCTTTCTCACTCCTTGCTCCTCTGACTGCTAACTGAGCTTCCAGTTTCCTTTCCAGCTCTTCAATCTTTGATGCTAGAAATGCTTGTGATCCTATCTGGTCCCCTCCCATTGACTTATTTAGGTTCCATTCTTCGACTCTTGAATACGAGAATGTGATGTGTTGTATGATGGATGCCAAAGTTTTGTTTTGGGGAGATGAGGAGACTGTTTGAATTATAGTGTCAAAGTCTTTCATTGGGAATGCAGCTAAGATGATTTGTCAGAAAGTTGAGTCATCCACATCATTTCCAGCCTCTATAGCTTCCTTACACAGAATGCACATGTTTTTGAAGAAGCTTCTGATGGACTTGCCTCCCCTGAGCATGTATGACCTCAACTTCCTCTCTTTCAAGACCTTTCTCATCTCATCTTTAGCCACATATTCTTCTTTAAAGGCAATCATCAACTTGAAGGCTGTCATTAAATCCGCCTTTGCAATGAGCAAAGTTAGATCATCCATGTACACTTCTATTACTCCCTTTGTCCTGTCATTTCTAAATGACCATTCTTCAAGTGATGGGTTTGTGGAGTAGATGGGAGTTGAAGAAGCAGAAGTGGAAGTAGTCATGGATTTGGGTAAAGATGGCAGGGACATTGATGAGCTAGGCTTCTTTATCAATCTGTCAATATAACTGGTAAGTCCCTGGGCTTGTAGGGAGTTTGTGATTTTTCTTTTGACCGGTGCCCAACTTAGTCGAACACCACCATCAAATTTCTGGTCTTCAGGAACCTCAGGAATGGGAGGAGGGATAGCTCCATTACTTGCCATTGCAGATTCAGGATATTTTGATGTATGTCTTCAGGCATTTAAGTCTTTCTCTAGGTTCAGCAAGGGGCGGGGCCCATAACCTGTAAAACAATTCTCTCTATTCTCAGAACACACCGAACAGCTGTAAGAACTCTATATTGAATATAAATACCTGTAAAACAATTCTCTATCTAAGCAATCATTTAGTATATCCTACAGGTTTAGGTAAGAGTAAGACTCACTCTCAGAACACACCGAACGGGTGTAAGAACTGAGAGTTAGGAGTAAAATAAATATTATATTTAAACAAATGCTTTAGGAGCTGATTGAACGGTCGCAGTCCATCTGCAAATATATGATCAAGCCACAAGACATAAGAGTCCAACAGGCAAATGGAAAGGGGAGATCGATTGAAATACAGGTCCCGAATCAAGACCGGGACCTGCCAACAACGGAGGATTATCCAGGACGATGCAAGAGCCTTCCCTATACCATCCTACCGCTTACAGGTGACAGTCAGGTAAGGTCAAAACATGACCTGACTTGCATCCATGGTGACCCAAAAGTTACCTGACCTTGACCTAGGTCACTGTTCCGGCGGGCCGGCTATGTCCAATAGATTCAGGACATGCTCGTGAGTTTGATTTTTCCGAGAATCAAAATTCGGTCACCGGCTTTTGTGGTTTCTTTTCGGTTACCGGGTTTTGTACTGTTGCCGGTCCAGCGCTCAACGGCGGCTATCAAGGTCAAGGTCGGGTCGGATTTTCATGGCCACCACCGTCGGGTGACATGTAACCAAAAGTCGACCTTGACCTGTCAACCCGACCTAGTGACCGTCCAACACTACTTCAGGCCACCTGGGCGGACGGGGTTTAGCAGGAGCTTCCGGGGCTCTGCTGCTTGCTGCGGCTCAAATGAACACCTGGACAAATTTACCGTTTTTGTGTCAGACCTCAAAACTATTCGCCTACGGATTGAGTCCCCGTGAACAACCTAGAGCGACTAGAGCTTCACGCCTGCGTAAAGATGGAAAACCCGGACCTGGACCCGCGAGTGCCTGAAATTCTACTGTCACTGCCTAAGGAATGCGAGGTTCAAGTGTTCAGGATTTTGGTTCTGTTGCCACTGTTGACTTTACGAGTGTTCAAGTGTTCAGAATTTTGATTCTATTGCCACTGATGACTTTACGAGTGTTCTTCTCCTCGAAGCTTCAGTTTAGAGGTTCAACCGCGCACCCCGAACCAACGTAAGCGTATTAGCCTCATGAGTAGGATCACGCCAGGTCATATCTGGTCATCCCGTCGGATACGGCTAAACCTCCCCCCTATAACCTATATCAGTAGCGGAACGCTCCTCGATAGTTGACAGCCAATTATGTTTTCCAACATCCCTCCAGGAATATCATTTATCATCAAAAGCATCCCGCAACTCATTCTCCCCCCTATAATAGCATTCGCCACAGTTTTGATAGATCGGTCCTACGTTCACACTAATGTGCTCTCCGGATGGCGTGTTTCACTCTTGTGCATAGTTTCTTATCCGTTGGCCTTAACTATAAGCGTTGCGTACTCAGCAATCGTTAAGCGGATAGTCGCAGCTCGTATGGGGGCAGTCTTGTTACCAGAACCACCTTTCTTGGAGGATCCGACACCAGGCGGGCTATTATTTCTCTATGGTATGATAAAAGAGTCAAGAGATGGTTATGTAGGTGAGTATCATCTTATTCATGTAGCGCATTCGCACTATATCATTTTTCAGGCGACGGGCTGAAGAACAGACTTCGGTCAACTGGGCCTACATTTAATATGAGAATATTTTTCCAGGATAGGGTGAGTTCAAATATCCTTAATGTCATTCAGGTTGTTTGCTCAATGCTGTCTCATCAAGCTCGTTACATCAGAACCTAATCATATAAAGGTCAACTCATTCACAAACCCATCGCGCACTTCAAAACTAATCAGTATCATCGCAGGCTTTACTGGCTACCCAGTTTGAGGATTTCGTCAAGGGCGCGTATATCCAAGGTCACGATCAATACGTGTTCGCTCATCTTTCCCGTTACATAGGTCAGGATACTCTCACAACGATGAACTCCCTTTTAGGAACAGGGGTATTTGCCAACGACGGTACTTGAAATTTTCTGCTAGTCAAATCATACATCAGTTGACTGTTTCGTGGTAGGGATTCTTTGGAGGTATGTCAAATATTTACTACAAAACTTCTGGCATTTGAGATGGCCCCAGATTCCATCGTAGCATTACGCGCCCATTCTTCAGCCGAGACCGAATTACCCACTTTGATATCTTTGACAGACATACAGATGAAGCAATTGGTAAAATGAAGACTCGTTTCAAGGAAGGATACGCTGCCGACTTTCAGGTAGTTAACCTCCACTTTCCAATGAATCTGATTTAATCGTTTTACTCCAACAGGACGTTGTCTCGCGGTTCACACTAGATTCTGCAACTGAATTTCTGTTCGGGCATGATATTGGCACACTATCTGATCCTCTTCCGTATCCGTTCTTTCACTCTTCGCATTCCGTCTCCAATACCTCCAATACGCCGTTTGAACAAACTTTTAGCGCCCGCTTTTCTCGTTCGTTCAACGAAGCTCAGACGTCTACAGCCGTTCGTGTTCGCTTTGGTGATATGTGGCCGTTGAGAGAATTGTGGCAAGACATTCCCAAAGAGAAGATGAAGCTTGTGCATGGGTTCTTGGATCCTATCATCCGACAAGGTGTTCAGAGATCAAGACTAGCTAAAGAGAGTACAGCCATCATAGATACTGAGAAAGAAGACGAAACTGTTTTAGACCATTTAATTCAGCATACTGATGGTGAGCTTCTTCTTCATCCCCTATGTGTATACATTGAGAATCTGATAGACCCTATCATCTTACGGGACGAGATTATGAACCTCGCTGTAGCTGGTCGAGACACGGTACATTGTTGCACAAAACTGGAAGGCTAGATTTGTCATTAACAAAGACTTGCTACTTAGACTGCAAGCCTACTGACGTTCACTGTTTACATGTTGTCTCAACATTCCGATGTTTTAAACAAACTCCGCAGCGAGATACTAAGTATTGTAGGACCAGACAGACGACCCACATATGATGACTTTCGGGAGATGAAGTACCTCCGAGCTGTTCTCAATGGTGAGAGAACCTTTAAATCGCTAGTATATATACTATAATTATCTCCTTAGAAACTTTAAGGCTATATCCTCCGGTGTAAGTTTTAATTTTGCAAAATCTGAGATATCAATGATACTTATGAACGTTTCTTATCTCAGGCCGTTCAATATGAGGCATTTAATTGTAAACTGTTCTTCCTGTCTGCTTCTCATATATACCTTAGGCAATCGAATAAACACACGACTTTGCCACCCCTCAAACCGGGTGACAAGCCATTCTTCGTACCAGCGTGGACCAGGTTGGCACACAACCAATAGTAACACTAGTCTACGATTTGCTTATACTCACAATGATCAAAGGTGCATCTACAGCGTGTTTGTCATGCAACGTCGCACAGATCTGTGGGGACCAGATGGTACGTCCTGAAATAATACTGTATGATGGTAATTGCTCACAGTTTCGTAGCTCTGAAATTTGATCCAGATCGTTTCCTGGACGAGAGGGTTCAAAAGTATCTCATTCCAAACCCATTCATTTTTTGTCCATTCAATGCTGGCCCGCGCATTTGTATCGGTCAACAGGTAAAGTCCCGTATATTTGTGGAAAAATCATGATATATTGTCTTATGCTTACCGGTGATACGTGTTTCTGATTCAAAAATTTATCTAGTTTGCCTATAATGAAAGCTCATTCTTCCTCGTACGACTGCTGCAAAACTTCTCAAGCATCGAGATTTCCGAGGAAAGCCAGCCTCCCGATTCCAGACCGTCTGCGAGCTGGAAGAAAGAAGGAGGAATCAAAGCCACTGAGAAAGTGAAACTAAAGACTCATTTGACAATGTATGTTGCGGTGAGTAAATTCAATTGCAAGGTGTCCGTTAACTCACTTGGTAATTGCGTTCAAGGAGGGACTGTGGTTGAAGATGGGCGAGTCCTCTGAGGCTGTCGAGGATATTTGATAGATCCAATCATCCCAACCAGAATAACGGAATATCTTCATTATGCACATAGATGATCACTCACCAGTAGATCTCTGGCTAAGTGTCAGTCCGAATCCTAAGCTGTAAACTGAAAGGTGTCCGTACTAAGGAAAGCCTTGAAAAATTTCCTCGGAAATTTCACCTGCAGCGCTTTGCTGAGATGACTGCATCCTCGGGGTGGCTAGGTTCATAAGTAGGTTATTAACATGTCCATCCTTTCTATTATTCGTTGCCCGGTAGCCTGTTTTGCACTCAGCGCTTTCTGGTCCCCGCCCACTCTTATCTGGACTGGACTTGGGCTACCGTGCTCTTGGAGAAATCTCATGGCCACAATTCAATATTCGTTTATCCTCTGATGAAGTCTTATACCTGATTCAACCCGATTCATTCACCATACTCCCTACAATTTCTACGCGATTGTTTTTTTTTCGTCTGATTTTTCTTTCTTCGAAGACATCCAGTATCATCTCTGCACTTTCTGGTCCTACTACTGGCACTGGTTTCCTGTATGTAATCGCGTAATAGAGGGTGTAGCGTTCTACAAACACTTGGACAAACTTTCTCAAGTCACATCAATTCCAACGTCGCCAGGCTTAAAATTCCTTCTTCGATCCGCTTTTCTTCAGATTTTATCCATAATTGTAGCCTACGGAGCTTTAATCGTTCTAAACGGATAACCGACCAGCTTTTCCGCACACTATAAGTGCATCTTCCTCATCAGCATGTTCCGTGCCCGTCTAGGGACATTCTTAGCTCAAACGAGGTAGGCCGAAGTTTTGGATAATCGCAAAGCGGTAGAATTGGGTGCGTCTACGATCATCTAAAACTTTGTCCATGGATACGCTGGTATGTTCGGGAAAGTATACATGTTGCATGTGAATGTCAAACTCAATTTTACTTCGAGTGGATGAAGCAGTACAAATATACCTCTAGGGATGAATATATACGAAGAAAAACGTGTGCGCTTTTGTCCTTCCAGCACAAGGAGTATATATGCTTTGATACTCACGGAATTAATCTTCCAGCTCATGACGGTAGAGCCTGAGCCTATCAAGGTGATGCGATTTTCAGATTAAGGACTAGTTTCCCGATCGCTCATTGGTATTCCTGCCAGACTATTCTATCTACTCAATTCGACAACTTTGAGAAAGGAAACCTCCAACGTATTCAGTAATTGAGAATTACCTCTCGTTGTGCTAGGTCCTGTTGCTTTTGATTAGCTTTATTCGTTACTAGGATCGGGTTGTATTCAACTCTGATTATGATAGTGCAGGGTTGGATGCGTTATGCCTCCAAAGTGAACATCTAAACAATCGAACCATCAAGGATGAGCTGGTGAATAATATCCGTGGCTGGGTGCGATACGGTCTGTTGTTGTTAGGTTACAATTTCTTTGACTAAACACCAGACATATAGAGCGCCTCGATATTATCATTTTATATCTACGTCTGACTGAACGACCCGACTTTACCGATCGACTCAGATGCGAGATTTTGCAGAAAGTGGGGCCTAATTCCCGTCCTACGTACGAAGTCATACCGGAGATGAAATGTCTGCGTGCTTTCATCAATGGTACGTACTGATATCTTATCCTACCCTATTATTCCTACTGCATTCCATTTTCAGAGATTCTTCGGTTATATCCAGCAGTCCCTTTCAATGTAAGGAAACTGTCAAAATTCTTGCTTCGACCGAAACTGCAATGCAAATCTTCTTTCTCAAATCATAGAACGACCTGGAATTCCGTTGTTCTTCCACAGACGGATACCCAACCAGTGTACTATGTTCCCGCTGGCGTGAAGTACAATTGGCATTGTATTCCGCCGCTATCCATCTGATTCAGTGCCAAGGTACCAGTGTATATCCTTAGGTCAACAGGTAAGCCTACCTCATCGTCGACGTTTCTAGATCAACGTGTCTATTCAGTTTGCGTACAACAAGACATCCTATAATCTTATCCTTTTGCAAGCCTTCATTGATTTTTAGATTGCCTGGGATGTACAGCCTGAGTCTTCGAAGCCTCCTGCCAGCTGGAGACCCTACTCCACCGGGAACAGTATCGATTGTTTCCTGTGCTAGCAGGGTAGCGGCCATGTATGATAGTATTGTATTCTTGACTATTAGAATGAATTAACAGTCACCGTTTTTAGCGATCGGAACATTTTCACAAATACCAGTGATCGACTGTCATTCTCATCGAATTAGTTACATACCAATATTGAGGAGGGGAGCCAACGACTTTTGATTAACTAGTTAATCGTTTTTTTCCTTATCACGTGAACGCGTGCTGCTCGTCGCTCGGCTCGTCCGACTCTTCTCTTGTTACTTATTTAGTTTTGAGCCCCACTGAGCATCCCTCTTTACTGCTATCGGTAGATCCTCTGTTTACATCTTGCCCCAATGCCACAATCACAGCCTTCTATATCAACTCTATGCGCCCAATATTCTATACATTTGATGCAGAGAACTTATCGGACCGGGATTTGTTCTTGTGTCTTTCAGCCTCGAGGCTTCCAAACCTGGTTGCCGAACCTCGTTGTCTGAAGGCGTCTAACAGAACATACAACACGTTGGAAACGCGCAGCCCTATCAGTCTAAAGGTTCATTATCCTCCTTCTCCGCTACATTCGTGACATTTTGTCCCTCTCACATATCCAGAAGTCCAAATCGTTGTCTACAAGATGTCTAGTCATTCTCCACAGCGCCAGCGAAAGCATCCTGCTACACCTGGTAAGTACTCGTTGTATTCAGTGATCTATGGAAAATCTGTTAGGAAACAGACCTGCCGTTCTGTTATACATAACAACCGACGATTATTGTCAAAAGCTTCCATAGAATCCTCGAGGACGAAAGGTTTAAAGGTTCACTAATTTCTTTCTTGTTTTACAGGCTCATTACACAACATCCCCGGACGAGAAAACTCCCCTTCTCCGTTTCGAGACAGACAGCGTACTGTGAAAACACAATCACTTCCTCTAGTACCAACTGCCGCACAAATCTTTGCTGCTGGCCAACAATCTTATCCTGGACAACAAAACAGTCCTACTTCTTCCAATTCTTCTCGTCGATCACCACCGATGCAGGCTCCTCAGGTCCAGCGACTGCTGCCTACACCTCCTCATCCTAATCCACCAAACCTCTTGGAACTTAGTCCCGAGCGCCGGATGAGTCCCGGAATCTTACCTCCGGCTCAGCATCAAGTGAACAATATCACCCATTATCCCCGTCCTATCAATCGTGTGCCTCCTCCTCAGTTCCTATCTAACTTGCACGATCTCGAACAGAACTGGCAGATGACGGATGAGCTGATGGCTGAGATTGAGCGAGCAGATTTGCAGCAGACGCAAGGAATGGCTGCTGCCCATATCCATCCCTCTTATCCTGTTGGATCTGCGTACAACGCC
Organism: Lentinula aciculospora; assembly: GCA_028011355.1. Lineage (NCBI taxonomy): Eukaryota > Fungi > Basidiomycota > Agaricomycetes > Agaricales > Omphalotaceae > Lentinula > Lentinula aciculospora. The sequence continues at coordinate 26,749 of JAOTPV010000120.1, forward strand.
ACAAATGTTAAAGCTGATAGTTCTCCGAGGGATCCTGGTGTCGAGCGTATCCGAGCTACAGGAAAATCTAGTCCCAAAGCCACTGAAGGACAACTCGGTCGGCGTCCTTCGGTTCGGGAAAGTCGTGAAAACCGAGAAAGTCCAAAGGCGCGCGATCGTCCTTCCTTTTCGCCTAACCAATCTCAGACTCCCGAGCGACGAAAGTCACCCCCATATCATTCTCCTCTTGGCTCACCCGGAGAGCAATACAGTCAGTACCACCACGAACCTACTTCTCTTGCTCGCAGACCCCCAGTTCTTACTCACGACAGTCGGCCAAATCTTACATTGGCCACACAGACACCTCCACTGCAAGCAATCAGTGCTCGTACACCTGACAAGTCTTTACCTTTACAGGAAGAACCTGAGGAGGAAATCACCCTAGCCACTAAAGTAGATGTGAATGGCCGAGATCATTCTCGTTACATGCATCAAATACACCAGCAACGCGAACAAGGACATGGATCCCCTACGCCATTATCGGATCTTAACCCTGAAGGATCTTATACCCAGGATGGCCGTAGTAGCCGTGCTGCCCTTCGACCAGAAGACGAAGATACCCTATATGAAAAGAGTGACAAGCAGGAGAGTTCGAATGATGGCAGTGGCACTCCTCGCTCCCCTTCGGCTGGTCTCCCTACTGCAGAAAGTACAGCTCAGAATCGATTCTTCCCTCAGCCGAATCAGCCTCGAGGCCCTATACCTGCACCTCTTAGAGGGCGCGGTCGAAATGGATCCACAGATCAACTTGGACTACGAGGGCTAGATACCTCGCTTTTTGAGCAAGTGGAGCAGACTCGTGCCTCGGAGCAGCCGCCTCAGTATGCAGAAGCCCCCAAACTGGTGCCCAGGCCTGATCCCAGAATGCAAGAGTCTTATGCTCACTACTATGCTCAACATTTGCATCCCGACGATCTTCAAAGCATGATGGATGATCCTACATCTGCTTACATTCAGGCATATCTACGCTCGCCACGTCCTGATGCTCCTATTCCGCCAACGCCTCATAGTCAGACGTCTCCTCCGTCACCATCTCCAATGTTGTCTGGTCGTTATGAGAATACCAAGGACTCGTATCCTCCCTTCAGTCCAGTTGCGCCTGCAGGTTCCCCTTACCCATATCCTTTCACTCATGTACGCAGGAATATGAACTATTCTGGTCACTCGCAGACGCATTCCAATGTCGGTTTAAACCCTGCTGTTATTCAAGAGCAATTTGTCAAACAATTTCAAATGTATGCTCAGAACCATTCTGGTAATATCACTGATTCTACACTTTCGCCTTCCACAACCCCTTACCCTCCTACGTACAATCCGTGGGCCTACTGGCACACTCAGCGTCTCATGGGAGGACAAATTCCGGATCCTGTGACGACGCAATCGAGTCCAAGCCACGAGCCTATCCCGCTCCCACCTCCAATGGTCGGTCTACGAAGAAAGTCTGACTCGTTGAATTTACGTGCTTACCGACCTGCTCAAAAAACCAATCGGAAACCGCCCCCACGCGTTGATAGCACGCAACCTCGAGAGACTAGTCCTGAACCTTCAACCTCTGGCGAGGAGACGGCCGGGGAAGAAACACACTTTGCTGTTTCCGAAGAAGGTAGCTGGGTAAACGGAAATGCTATGGCGATTCCGATTCCGATTCCGATTCCGACCCCTATTGTGGATGATACCTCGTCTGCCGAGTGGGTTGATGAGGACGAGGAAGAAGATGAAGAAGATTTGTTGGAACTAGAATATCATCCTACGTATGTCAATAATGTCGAGAAACGTCGACGTCGTTGGGAGACTAGGTGGGATGCTTTATTGCAAGCTGTGAGTAAAATCTTTTGTTAAATCCACTCCAAAGGGCACTCTTTTCGAAGTGGGTACTATTTAGGCAGTTCTGACCCTGTTTGTTGGCAGTTCCAAGCTCTAGATCGACAAACCGATGCCACAATGGTTCTGTTGGCTGCCCCGTCTCACTCAATGAAGCATCATCTCGTCACCTCTCGTTCGATCCGGAGACAGCCTGCTATTGGACATTCGCAGGCTCTGAAGAGTGTTCGTGCCGGATTTCGGCAGGTCGCTGCTCAACGAAGAATTTCCCGTTCGCATAAGGCCTCTTTAGTTGACCGATTCCTGAATGCATCGAGCGGAAGTGGCGACGGGTCTGACGGAAGCTCAGAATCGAACAAGGAAGATATGAAACGGGTGTTGGACGCTGCGCTCGGAAGTTTGAATGTTATGCGGGATATGTATGAACAGAGGGAAGCCAGGTGGGTTGATGAGATGCGGAGGATGAGCGAGGACCGCGAACGAGTTGAGTTCCTCTTAAAGCAAGTCCTTGGAGATGGACACGCGGAGAAGGATTCTGTCGCTGAGGCTACACGGTTATGAGTTTGATGCATTACCTTCCGATGATCTATTCATGGATTCCATGTGTACAAAACCTTCTGCCTACAAGTTACATGCTACATTCCTATGTTGTACACATATTTGCTCATCGTTACGAGGATATCTTGTCTGCTGCGTTTCTTTTGAAATTAGGCACTTTTTTCTGAAGCCATGAAAGGGATGACACATCAAGAAACGGAGGTGTATCAACCTCAAGTGTAGTCAATGGAATGGCATGCTCGATACGAAAATCAACTACGTCGCAGAGATCTTTATAGGTCCCACTCTGAACTCCTGATACTTTCAGAGTATGAACACAAGGAAAGATCGCATGCGTTATGTGGCGAATATTGCATAGTTCAATTATTTCGAGTTTTGGAAAGCCACGAATGAACTCCATTGAAGGAAGATCTGTTTCTTGTATACGGAAGTTTTCCTCGATATCCTGCAGATGCAATTTCCGAATGACAGGATACCGTGAATCGGCACCCGCCATGGAATCTATAAAACCAACCCAAAATGCAATATCTACATGTGATATAGAGAGCTCTCGAAGAGTGGTCGTAGGAAGGTGTATGAATAGACGAGTCACGTCTGCTGGTCGATATCCAGACATGTTCGACAAAGATAGGGTTGTCAAGAGAGCGGTATACTCTGAGAGATAAGAGCGCGAAGATAGATCGCGCAGCACTATCCCGGCCAGAGAGAAATCACGCAGACGGGTCGGCATCGGCGGAGCGTCAATAGGCAGGCTTGGTCTGTCCCTCCATCTTTGGGAGACCTGGGAAATCGTGAAGGAGACAATGGGTCTTTTAGATGTCCCTGTCTGAAGTTGATAGAAATCCTCGGATACTAAGAAACCGAAGATACAGTGGAATATTTCGTGGGGGAACTGGTATATGGCTACCTCGTCGTAAGGATGAGCCATCGGCCCAGCGCAGAGTACGAATTCGGATTCTGTCAATCGTGGGTTCGGGCCGCTCCGGTTCCGCTCCGCACTTTATCTTGATCGGCGCTCCTTAAGCTTTACTTTGTCTTCGTACCATCACCTCGTTCTCGGTCTGCTGTGCCCTGAACAAAATCTCGCTGTACGACACAATGTCTCCATCATCTACTAACGGTGCACCTGTACCTCCTCCTCAGCCTTCTCTTCAGCCCAATGCGATTTCTTCAGTGTCTAACACTTTACCTTCTTCGGTGTTCACTCTACCGCAGACTGCTCAACTTGAAGCTCTTTATACTATCATCAGGGACAAAGACACTTTACGAGGGGACTTCTTGTTCTATTCTGATCGCGTCATCCGACTGTTGGTCGAGGAAGGCTTGAACCATCTCCCTGTGGTGAAGAAAAGTGTAATCACGCCTACCGTAAGTGCGCTACTTCGACCTCTCCTAGACAATCTCAGGTTCTGGGATGTATTGACTAGTATCAGTTGTGCTTAAACCTAGTTTCATTTAGGGGTCTACATATGATGGTGTCGGGTTCGAAGGGAAAATATGTGGGGTATCGATCCTACGAGCTGGTGAGGTAATCATATTGCTTATCCGATGAAAGTCGAGAACGAGAGATACTGACAGAACACGTTTTTGGCCAGGCAATGGAAGCAGGTCTACGCGAAGTCTGCCGCAGTGTCCGCATCGGAAAGATTTTAATTCAAAGGGTATGCTGATACGCACAGTCGCATATTCTAATCTGAGTTTTCTCTCATTAGGATGAGGAGACAATGCAGCCAAAGCTTTTCTACTCCAAGTTTCCTCAAGACATTGCCAAGCGCTACGTTTTGCTTCTCGACCCCATGCTGGGTATGTCAGTCCACTTCATGAGTAGACAGTTTTACTCATTTATGCGAATTCCTAACCGGAACAGCTACTGGTGGTTCAGCCATCAAAGCAGTTGATGTGTTGATGGAAAACGGTGTCCCAGAGGATCGTATTATCTTCATTAATCTCGTACGTTATACATATGGTCACCGCGCAAAACTCACTCAATTTGAGAAACAGATTTCTTCCCCTGAAGGGCTCAAAACCTTCTGCGAGAAATTCCCTCGTCTCAAGGTTATTACAGGGTGGATCGATCAAGGTTTGAACGAGAAGGCCTATATTATCCCCGGTTTGGGCGATTTTGGAGAACGTAGGTATTGCGAGTGAACAATCAAAATGTTCTGCTCTGCTCTGCTTTGAATGTTCCGAATGGAATATTCTAGAGCATTTTGTATAGGACAAAAAAAGGACATCATTTATTGCTAGTATGGTAGTTGTGACATTTGGTTTAATCTGGTGATCTCAATACATCAAATCTTTTAATTTACAAGCCTATCCGTCTAGTATAGCCCCGAAAAAAGTGCTGTCCGTATCACACAATGGGGGAGAATTGTATATCTGCCTTCAAAGTTCATCCTCAACGTGACCAGTATGACGATCGGGGTCGAGCTCCGGCGCCTCCAGCTCATGATTTGGGAAATATTTATTGAGCCACTTCCGCATAGCTGCATTGAATAGGTGAGGACTTTCCAGATGAACCCAATGCGCGCCAGGAAGTATCTGAATTACGAGGGCATGCAAGGGTAGGTGAATGTCGTTTGGGTCCAAAAGCCAACTAACTCACTTCCGTTGTCAAACTCGGTAAAAATTCTTCAGAATGTAAAAGTCGACTCGCGATAACCCAGTCTGCGACTGGATCCTATTGGAAAACGCGTCACAATGATAACAAGTAGATGACAAACTGTGACACACGTCAGTAGGCAGAATAGCCAAAGCAGGCTGAGGGATAGTGTGATTGCCTTGTTCATGAGCGAACTTCCATGAAGCGTATCGGTTCTGACCAATTGTATTATGAGCTGAATTGCGATATAGGGGGTAGACACGTACTTCATCTGTGTAGAATTGAAGAGCTGATGAACGGACGAGGTCAGAGCCAGAAAACAAAATCAAGACGATACGGCGCACTGTTTTTAAATCCCTGAAGCTGATACTGTTCGACAAAATAATCCTCCTCATCGAGCGTGAAGAATGGGACCGGCGGGATCTAGAAAGTTAATCGATAGTGAACTTCCCCGCCGGACATGAGAATATAGCAACTAGCAATATACCTCCTCTACATGGCCCCACGCATCTAAAAACGAATGGGGACTGGTCAAGTAGTCCTCTGGAGGGGGACTGTCCTTGGTTCGAAGTGTCGCGCGCACTGTACGGCGCATATCTTTGTTGAGTTCTTCGGCAGCTTCTGCTGTTTTCCTGTCAAAGAAAAGTTGATACGTGAGCTTGGGAATTGCCGCTGTCAGGTGCTCGATAGGGACGTATGCGCCTGCAGAGGGAATGTACTGAAGTTGAGAGAGAACGAAAGATTCCGGATATGAGCACAAAATACACAACCTATCTTATAGGTCAAGGTTGAGCAAAAGACGCACGGGAACAACAACGCCTATTACACCTGTAATGATGTCGGGTCGGGATCGTGCAGCCTCATAGCAGACTGCTGAGCCCCAGTCGTGTCTGAATATAAAATAAGGCATCAAAGAATTGGGCGAGAACGAGAATTTGGACGAACCCGACACAGACACCCGAATCTACATTTGCATCTTCAAGTATACATTGAAGGTCTCCAACGAGGTCGTACAGTGTTCCTGAGCCTTTCACATCATCAGGGTGGGTGGAAGACCCAAAGCCACGCAGGTCCGGGATGATGAGATGGTAGTCGCGCTATGCGAGGTTCAATCCATCACACACATGAAAAGAATCGAGCTGAAATTACTTTGAACTCTTGAATTTGGTAGGACCAAGTGCTCCATAGACTTGGCCATCCATGCAACAAGACCAAAGTCGTGTTGGCCGATGGATTCATGTCAACGTAGCCTTTGATTGGTATCAGCGGGAACCAAAAACCGAGCATCGAAGAACTCGCTCAAGGTAATATTGACAAGTGCATTGTCCGCGTCCCGTTTCACTGCTTTACAGTTTGTGGTGCGTTTGGCGTACTCCCGAGGGTTAAATGAGGAATCCGATGAGGTTGCCTGAAAAGATTCAGAAACTAAAGCCAAAGAGAAGAGAACGGAAGAAAGGCTAGTAGTAACAAGCATAGATTTGTGAAATGAAGGTTGGAGTAGCCTGTGGTATATAGGTTGTGGATAGTAATGTTGGTGTAGCTCGAAAAGATAGAATGAATGAGGCGCGGAAAGATCATATGGAAATATCATTTCGATGCCCCTTTCATTGATCCGACTCGGTCATAGTCTCTCCGCTCCACCATTAGCTCTCGTCACATTGTGAAAGACAAAACGATTCATGGAACGCTGGGTACAACGACAAAAGTTTAGAACTTCCTTACTTGGTAGTTGATTGTCGCTGTTCGCTATAAAATGGCTTCCGTGAGCTTCCGTGGCGCCTAAAATCGAACGCCCGAACCGGACCCGGAGGATGAAGGCTTCAGGAAGACTTGCGATCTTTGAGATGTCAAATGTTAGCTGCAAAGAGTGAAAGCGAAAACGTCGAGTGTCGATACTTAAAGACACGGATCGTCGCTGAGGTGTGCGTAATGATTTTAGGATCCGGTCAGTGTGTAGTGAAATGGCATTAGTACTCTTTAAAAATTGAAAAACTTCAGTCCTTGGACCAAGCCGTGTAATACATTTCCTTGTTCTTTTCCTTTCGAAACGCATGAACCTGGGTTAGTAATTATACAGATTTAACTAGGAAAGCAGGGAGCATAATCGTGGGGGCTAGTGACAATTTCAGACCAAGATATCGATGTTATATAGAGCAAGGCAAGTGAAGTGTAGGTACGCAGATATCACCCAATTAACAATAAGCGTGTAAGAGATGGAAAACGATGCCCATTTCACTCACTTCGGTGCTTTTTACCAATTACTATTTTCAATCGACATCGTCCAACCCGCTATATGAACCGGGAGGAAAAGACGGTAGCTCTCCCTCTGAGAATGGGAAAGAAAGGTTCGATCCAGAGCCAGAACCGGAGGTAGAAGATAACTGTGATGCGAATGGGTTCAAGTTGAAAGCACCTTTTGATGCAGCAGCCATTCCATCTCGTTTTCTGTTCTGTCGTACAGCCTTCCTCTTTCGTTGCGATTTAGCGAAATCAACTAATCCCTCAAGAGCTTCCAGGACATGTTCTTTTGTTGAACGTTCGGAAAGACTTTTTAGAAAAGCGATCATTAGAAAGTTAGTCAGTCAACTTAGACAAGAACAGGACAGGATATAAGGACGAAGAGAAGTAGAACGAAGCCGTCAAATAAAATAAAGGACTTGTACACATACCGATTGATCATTTCTTCAGATACATCCGCGGCGGAGAGGAATGTCATCTCCTCTGTCATCTTGATGTACAACTTTGACAACAAAGTCTGGCCTCCTGAGATCCCCAAGGTAATGTTCACCCAGCCATCAAATCGATCCCTCAACTGAGGCCTAAACTCTTCCCTGAGGTCTTCCAGGTCTGGATCATCTGGATCCATGTCCAAGAAGCCTATTATGTCACTGTCACCTCCATCGCCGAGCCCTGGAGGAATACCCATCACCATTGCAGCCGCAAATGCCATAGGGTGGATTGGAGCGGTGGACGGCGTAATTACAGCGTCAACCCAATTGTTGACGCGGTCGATACGAGACTGGGATGCCATCTGAAGTTTCAAAATCCGCCTGAGTTCTACCTTGTGGGATTCAGTATTCAGGCCCCGGAAACAAGATTCAACAAGGAGCCGAAGGGAGTGAACTATTTGTTGGAGCTGTTTCTCGATAATCTTGATAGTGCGTGATCGGTACCCAGGTTCTTGGCCTAGAACTAGAAGGGCTGCCTGATAATGGGTTGCGTCTTGGGGTCGGAGAAGATGACAGTGGGTGTGGAGAAGTTTGCTGATTTTCTCTGTCTCGGATTCAATAGCGTAAATAGCGAGGGCTGCCGCAAAGGTAGAAGAGGAAATAGTTGCGATAAGAGATAGAATTTTCTTGAGCTCCGCATTTGTCTTGCCAGGTTGGCTGCTGATATCAATTGCAGCAAGATAGAGAGCAGGGGATGGTTCTAACTCAAACAGTTTACATAGACGTTGCACTATGAGGTCGCGAATATGAATGCGTTGGTCGTTGATTTTAGTTGGCCAATGACGGGCATGAAGTTCGCATGAACGTCTATCCTCATCATCCTCATCGTCGAATCCATCCTCCTCTGATTCATCGTCCAGGTCCATTGAACCCCAGGAGCAATCATCATCATCGGCTGGAATGGATTAGAACTTCGAAGTTCAATCCACATGCGAGGTAGCCCACCTTTATTGCCACCATATAATATATTGGGTAAAGACTTCCATCCAAGACTCTCTTCAATATCCACAAGCATCTCCGGAATCTTCTGCCTGGCATGACTGCCACCGACTGTCAGCATTGAAACAAAAAGCTCTCTCCAGACCCATAATAATATTCTGTCTATATGCTGGATATTTGGATGAGAGAATCGCTTTATTAGCTTCCCTGAGGTAGTTTTAATGCTGAAGTTTACAGGTACGGAGTGAACAGCACAATTGCACCTATGATTCAACGTCAATACATCGTAAAATGGAAGGAAAAGAGCACGTACCCTCCATAACCCGAGCTATCCCCGAGTTCAAGAATTACTTCCCAGACGTATAGCAGGGCCAAATGTGCCTGATAGAAACACACTTTGTGCTCATACACCACCCTCCATATATCTGCGATCCAGGTAGTCAAGCTCTCGATGATTTCCGAAAATATTTCCACACGATTGGAGTATTCTATGAGAACGGCGCGTTTACTGTCGCGTCGCAAATCGATTAAGAGTGAGCGAATCTCCTTTTTTTTGCCTTTCAAATCAATGTTGGGAATCCGGCTGTATCTCTTTTGCAACCGGGTCGCCGCAGATATCACTGAAATTCACAGCGTCAGACCTTTAGCCGTTACTGTGATAATTTGTTGCCTACCATTCCTGGCCTTCTCTTTCGGTAAGAGTTTGAGAAGCTGGCTAAGATGTGTATCCACCAAAGCGGTCTTGGCTTCAGGTGGTAATGAGTCGTATATTTGTCTAAGCCTGTGTCGGAAGAACAAAGTGAGTACTCAAAGAAACGCATTAAAGTTGATTGTGTACTTTGAAGAAGAATCGTTGCCCATTTCCCAGTGAAGACGAGAAATTAGCAGAAGAATCCTAGCGATACCGTCTAGTCAGAATTCGGATCTGTTCAAGCTCGGGTTTCTGGGTTTGTTGCGGGGTGATGGTGGTCAAGGATAGGAAGGCGCTTTCGGCAGGCAATTCATCACTTTTTTGAACGACCATGTTCTTATGTATATATTTTTGTTCTAGTTAAAGAGAACAACTTCAAGAGGTGCACGAATTTTCGATATCCAATATCGATATGTTACTCCTATGGCACAAGCTACGGAATATGCTGCCATCTCTCTGGAAGAGGTTGAGAGGCGTATCGAATTCCTGTAAAAAGGGACCAAGCTTATGGGAAAAATATTCCTGCATTATGCAAGAAGAAGGATATAGCTCACGGCAACTTGACCAGCATCCATGACAAGAATCCGGTCGTAACCGATGATGGTTCGAAGTCGATCTGTGAACCGGTTTGCAAACATCAACGTCTAGCGAACAATAACTCACGAGCTATGCATAACAAAGTGCGGTCTTGAAATTCAGACCGGATTGTGTCTTGTATTCGTTTGTCCGTTTCTAAATCTACTGACGCTCTGTAGAAATCATTGGGTAAGTACAAGATGAACAATTGAACATAGCACTGACGTTGCCTCGTCAAGTATCACCACTCGCGAATCCTTTACCAGAGCTCTAGCCAGACTCAATAGAGATCTTTGACCGAGACTGATATTCGTTCCCTCTGGCTCAATGACAGTATCAAGCGTGATTCTGCCATTGTGGTTATCAATATGCGTTGTCGAGTTGCCAGAATTACGGTCATCTACGAGAAATGACCGCCGCAATGCATCCCATAGGCGCGGGTCGTCGTAAACGGAAAATGGGTCCAAGGTCGACCTAACCGTTCCTGTTGTGTATAGCAGTCATCTCGAAACTCGGATTCGTATTCGACAGCTCTTACTCACCACTAAATAATATGGGCTGCGCAAGTCAAGATTAGGTACTAGACAGTCATAAAGGAAAACTCTGACACTCACATCTTGTGGTATGATGGCAATTTTGGTGCGCAAGTCTCTCAGACCAATCTCAGATATATTGACACTGTGGTACTCCAGTTCACCGAAATCGAACTTTCAAAAAAGGGAGCAGACTTACTTGTCTATCTTGACCAGTCCCGAAAACTCCACAATCCGGAGCACACATAGAGTAAGAGAAGACTTTCCAGCGCCTGTACATGTGTAAAGATAAGAATTAAATTACCGCGATAAGAGTTCTGCACCTACCTGTACGGCCTACAATACCTATTTTTTCGCCAGGATTGATAGAAATATTAATACGATGAAGGACATTTGGAAGCCCAGGCCTGTAGCTCATGGATACATTCTCGAATGAAATGGCTCCTCGATCAGGCCATTCTTGAGGAGGCTTATGATCCGGAATCTCATGAGGAGCTTCCTGGTCGATGAAACCACGGTGACTATAATGTGCAACTAACATACGAGTATAATTGAGTCTATGAATGAAACACATTGGAACAAAACTCACTTCGTTCGACAGAATTCATGTAGTTCTAATGAAAGTTTTCAGAAGGCCTAGCCCATAGAAGAAACAGCAACACTGACCTCAAGTTCCGCCGATTGTCTGGTCATTCTTCCCAGCAATTGCGTGAGTTGAGCTGTAGATAATCAGCAGAAAATTGAAATATCAGTGTTATATGCGCACTAGCGTAGGTCAGGACTAATCCAATCTGAGCGGCATTTATACTACCAACTCCAGTCACAGAAAATACTGCAATCTGATTGATGTGTCATTCGATGTGAGCCATACAGAGAAATTGAGCCATACAAAGAATACAAGGAACGCTCCCAAGGCATCGAGACGCACTGCGAGCCATCTGTTAATGCAATGAGAGTTGAATCTTCATTGTTGGAACGATTTAAAACCTGCCTACCTTTGATTCGTTACTGTGAGGAACAAAGCACGATTTTCCAAGTCGATATAAAACTTGTTATCTCGTACAAATTGGGGGATCTCTCCGTAACTTCGGATAGTAGGCAAGCCTGTTATCAATAGTAGGAAGCTTGAGCATAAGCTATCGACGAAGAGTCCACTCGTAAGTACCTGTTAACGACTCGGAGAAATGAGAATATAGAAGCGACCGAAGCATAGCATCGAGTCTTTTCACTTCTCGTGCGCTGGCTCTATAGAAGGACGCAAAGTATTGATATCCAAACGCGATGACGGAAACCGCAATAACTATAGTAGTGAAAATTTTCAATGACCCATCAATCAGAATTTGGGGAAATAATTTACGAAAGAAAGGTTCAAGGATAGATATAATAATCACTGATCCAACAACGTTAGCCATAAGTAGAATAGCTGCAATGAGTGGTGAACAGAGGTCTACTCGGATATATATGGACAGCACTTACTCATTTTCATGGAAGCTAAATCAATGTCCCACAGAAATGGTCAGATTCAGCAATTGAGACTGAGTATGGGTTTTCAGGGAGCTCACTGGGAAGCTGTATATCGAGGTCTAGTGATCACCGTAAAATCAAGACTGTCTGACTACTAGCATGGACACATACTGTCTATATCTTTCCCAAACACGCTTTGTACTCTTCCCATCGGCTTAACAAAGTCTTTGTCAGTCGTATTTCTGTGTTATCAACACAAGTTGACTCACTGTCGTGTCGAAGAAGGACATTGGCGCATACATCACAGCACGCGTACCGTCGTTGTGAAGGTTTTTGGAAGCAAATGTCGACATCATGTCGATGGCCAGGCCCCTAATGATAATGTTAAAGAGAAGAATGAAGTCGAGTATAATAAATGCCCACAAAACAACTGTAAATGTCGCTTGAAAGATGCCAAGAGCGGCGTACAGCACCTCATACAAAGAAAACGACCATCCGAATTGGCTATTAAGAACAACATTGTAGTAATACTGAATTATGCATATGAGCGTTCAACACTTACTTTCCTTCCCACCATACTAGAGTATACGAATTGACAATTTGACTTCCTTGCATTAGCAGGATAGATAGGGCTATGGAAGGTATAGTGAACCATCCTAATCCTGCACGGAGATAAGTCTTATAGACTAAGGTAAATTCAGCTCAACAGGTCTATTTCAGAAGAAGAATACTTTCAAATCACTCACCAGCCCACGATAGAGAGCCAGTGGTCCGCTTTTCCTTCACCATGAGTTTCCCTTCCAATTTCCCTATTCCGACGCCTTTGCGTTCTAAACGATCAGTCTTCGACTTCATTGCTTCAAGTGCAACTGCATCGACTGATTGCGTTCGAGTTTCAAGAGTAGGATCACCACCGAACTCCTTGTCAAGACGCGCGAACTCTCCGTCTCGAAAAATGAGATCTTTATATGATCCATGTTCTGCTATTTTTCCTGCATCCATTGTGTAGATGTAGTCGCAGCTGGAAAGGAAATGCAGGGCATGTGTGACGAGGATCACGGTCTTGCCCTCCTTTATCAGAGAATGAATGGCACCAAAGAATAGGCTTCTTCCGACGTGAGCATCGACTGAAAATTTTAGATACTTCGTAGTAGCACTAGGAACTGTGGTACACACCAGCGCAAAGTGGATCATCAAACAGGATAACATCCGCATTGTAATAGAGGGCACGAGCGATGTTGACCTACAAACAGAACTGAGATTCACAAACGACCTGGGAGTAACAAAGCAAGGTAGCATACTCTTTGTCTTTGACCACCACTAAGGTTTATACCTTTTTCGCCAATCTTGCAAGTTTATTAGTAGGCTTCATGCTCAATGTAAGCTAGATTGCGTTGAATGACCTACTTCAGTGAGATCACCGTCGGGGAGCATTTGCAAATCTGGAATCAAGCAAGATCGTTCTAAAACCCTCCAGTATTTTGCTTCTTCAAATGGCTGTCCAAACAAGATGTTGGCCCTCTGGTAAGAATATCAGGGATCGGTTTTATTGAAGCACAAACTTTTGCTCACTAAAGATGTGTTCTGGATCCACGCGGTTTGTGGACAGTATGCTACACGGCCTCCAAAGGAGAATTGGCCCGACGTCTTTCTCATTTCTCCAACTAGACCTTGCAGTAAGCTTGACTATTCAATAATATGGATATTTTCTCTTCCGAATCATGGGATGCATGAACACGAACTTTTCCACTTCCCACCCGTCCAACGATGGCGACTAGCCGACGTCGTTGGATGTTCATATTGATCCTTTGCACTTCGAACGGTTTGGCACTCAAATAGTTTTCCCTTTGCAAGAACACCTTCTCAAAACGTTCCTTGTCTTCGTCATTCTCTGGAGGAGCAATATTTTCCCACTCAAATGTGACGTCTTCCACATTTAATGCCAAATCTTGTTGATGATCTACAATGAAGGGTATGTCGTCAAGTATCTCTGCATGGAAAACTTTAGAAAGCCGAGAGAAAGCATTCTGCGCATCCGTTGTCACCGACATGGCACGCGGAAGAAACATCATGGGCTGGCGGAGAAGCTTCAAGAACTGGTGCATGAGTTTTGTACAAAAGCTAGGGAAGAACTAGATTTACCTGAAACAGGCTCAGAGAAGAAAAAATAATGGCAGCGTTGAACTCTCCGCCAGATGTATGCGCGTATGTCACAAATGCTAGCGTTGCAGCCAGGACTGGAACGGAGTAAGCAAAAGCAACGCTGTTAATGCACATAAGCCTTGTTACTATATTACAGCAAATGGAATTAACCTTACTTGACTGACTGCATATGGTTCATCCACCTAACTCCTTGAAGCTCATTGCGCCTTGTGCCGAACATTCCTGAGAGCCGAATATTCAATAAAGTTTGATGATATTCGCAAAATGTACTACTCACGGTCTAAAAACGGTCCTTCGTATGAGAAGTATTTCACCACGCGCATCACACCTACAAAGCCCTGAGTCTGTGGCCAAGATTTCCAACTTTTAGAACAAACCTAGGCTTTCTGCAAGCAAATTTGCCCTCTGTTCGGTGAATTTGTTTGTGGTCTTGCGAGTTTTAAGCCTGTGCGCCATGATTCGTTCTTGAAGTGGAGCGGCAATAGGAAACAGCGCGAATCCTGCCAAAGCTGATGGTCCAAGCTAACATTACGGAAGTTGTTCGTCGTGCGGCTTAGAATTAGATGTAAGACGAACCTGCACTAGCAAAATGATCAAGCAGACTAAGACTTGTATAGGAGCAGTCCAGCCTGTGAGTAGAAAGAAATAGTCTACTGCTGGTAAGAAAGACACTACTAATCATTTTATCGACGAACCACAGTGCTGCATATTGAGATCTTGTTTAGTGGCCTGACGAAGAAAATTGATATGTATACTCACAAACCATTGCGCTGCGGCATCGATCCGACTAACCTGAATACAGATGAGAGCAGATTACCAACGAAGACCTGGTTACTTACGTCGGTCGAGATGTGATTGATCAAGTTTGCGTTGGGATGTTGGACTCGAGATTTCGCATTTAGAGCAACACTACGCTTGTAGATTGAGTTTATGAGAGCCCCCCGCGATAAAACTCCAGTTATCATTGAACACCAGAAGAACTGCAGGTAACACTATTTAGTATATTCATGATTGTGAGAAGTTTACATACAGGACATACTTGATGTTGCATGAGACTCGCGAAAACGACAATGACGCCTAGACCTATCGCCATACCTATACCAGGACCTACACTAGGTGTAGAAGTACCGTTTTTCTTTGCAGATGCACGTTCCTCGGCAAAGCTTATAATAGCCTGCGCAAGAGTCAGAAATTCATAACACCACGTGCATCATAGAGCAGTTACCTTTGCTAATAAAGGACTCATCATTTGACCAGTATCGCTGAGAACCTAATAGCAAGTATTAAGTCATTGCGACAGCCAGCGTATGGAGCGTTGACCTTGTATATGCCAGCAATCCAAAACATGCTCCCGAATACATCATTCAAACTCCAAGCTAGACTAGGCTCCTTCCTTCCGTCGATTTCTCTCCATCGCCTCTCGAGCTCCTTTCTACGCTCATTTCTTCTGCCATCAACAATTTGACCAAAATTCAGAGTGGCCTGGATTTGCCATGCAGCGCGCCTAATAAGCCCTGGCCTCAATTCTCCAGATGCTAGCTTGACATTCCACTCTTCGGCTGCTTGAGCTCTACGTGCCCAAGCAGCATCTAGTTGTTCTGAAAGGTAACCCGATTCTTGACTGTGGTCCATCTTCCAAAGGTCAGAAGCTTGAAGAGTTCTTTGATAGCCTAGGACCTATGAACGAGTTAGTGAATTATCTAAAGAATCAGCGTTAGATGCAATCTGCATACCATCATAGGATCGATCCAGGTGAAGGTCCATCGCGAAAATACGGAAGCAGTGTTAACAGGTATTACCTGGTAAACTATCAGCGTTCTTTCCGTCGTTTGAAATGGGGCGCGTGCGCTCTAGACCTACTGGAACATCATTCAAATTTTCAGGAGGAGGTGGAGGGGGCTTTTGTGGAAGCCTTGCGGTAAATCCAGCATTATTATTTCACGTATATGGCAGACTATCTCTGGACTATCTAAACATACCAAAATTGCCACCATCGATTTCGATTTCGAACTTTGAGTCTGCCAGCGTCCAATTCTATCTTTTTACCGCTGAATCCGTCTTGTTCGTGAACTTGGGGGTCATCTTTGGCTGGAAAATTCTCTTCGAATTTGGGATTCCCTGTAGACATGTCGGATTCAGAAGTTTCTAGTACTGCCCCGATTGTCCCAGAGTAGTTCGCTCGAACATCCTTATTGCTGGCCTTATCGTAAGCCATACTCGAAACCGGATGGTAGAAATGACCTTCGAGGGAAAGTTCCTATCCTTATCCTTATAACTCGCCCCTGCTCTCCCACACCCTCGGACATTTCACGTGGTCGACTAATTCCGTCATTCTATATTCTAGAAGCTTTGGCGCCGAAAATAAAATCTATTCACCGTGGCACGGTGTTGTGCTCGCGAAGCTTTATCCCATTCTCAGTTCGTAGTCTACGATTTTCTGAAGCACACCCGAGTATCTAGAAATGACCTCAGGAGTGAAGATGGGATTCGGGTTTGCAGACTGTAAAGAAATGGCAAGGAAATGTTTGAATCAGCGAGGTCTATTGCGACGATAGCACCTCTTTTTGTTCTGACAGTGAGAAAAATGATTTGACTCCTCGGGAGCGCGAGGAAAAATCGGAAATTTGAACCTCTTCCTCAAACCATGGCAGCAAGGAGTTGTTCAGATTGACACGCTCAACAGATGAAATATTTTGACTGCCCATTGAGTCGAGGTTGTAGGGAATAAGGTAAAGAGCATAGCAAGTATTTTTGAGTGACAGGAAGGCAAATGGTAAATCGATAGGATTGAGACGGTGCATATGGAGAAATCCGAATGTAAATAGAGAAAGGGTTTTGATCAGCACTTTGCTGGCCACAGCAGGAAGGGCAGTATAGGCAATGTGGCGTGAATTGAGAATCACTGTAGTTGAGAAAGGTATCATTGCAAGAAAGGCGGTCATTTCTGTGGGGAATTGATGTTCAAACAGCAGGCATA
Organism: Lentinula aciculospora; assembly: GCA_028011355.1. Lineage (NCBI taxonomy): Eukaryota > Fungi > Basidiomycota > Agaricomycetes > Agaricales > Omphalotaceae > Lentinula > Lentinula aciculospora. The sequence goes on from JAOTPV010000120.1 coordinate 43,841, forward strand.
ATAGAAACTCACAAGACGCGACCACATCAAGAACATAACGGACACGCAAATTCAGATTTTTGAGTTATCACACCAAAAAAACATGAGTTCATAAACATAAAAGATGTGTCAGAAGGAAAAAGAGACAAAGAGAGAAAAGAACAAAGTATTTATGTCTATGCGTACTCGTCTTGGGAAGTGGATATGAGATGACAGCAGATGGAAGTGAGAAGTTTTGGGTGCAAACGTAATCATGTTTGGTTGCCCATGCTCTCTCGCGAGGGACCCGGAAGAAACGGGACGCCAAGCTCAAGCCGGCACTGGCAAATAGCTATGCTAAGTACATGGTACATATTGAAATATAGGAAATGAGAATAGGGAAAGCGGTAAGGGTGGGAGGACTGAAAAACAGGAAAGGATAAGCTCGGTATCGAGCGACTTGTAAGTGGTGAGGTTGAGATGTGGGAGATGAAGAACTGAAGTGAAGAGCAAGCTGTTATATATGAGATCGGAGAGGCCATGAAAGGGATCGTGCATTGTCTGATATGTATGGTCCATTCTGGCCCTTTGTACAAAGGTCAACTTTGATGTCTAAAGGAGGAAGGTGTGCTCGTTTCATAGACCGCGGTCAATTTGCTTTGACCGGTCTATGAAAATCAGCCAAATTCTATTGTGAACCAGTGCCACACAAACAAGTACAAACCCAGACCGGTCTCTATGGTTCCCGAAAGAGAGCAGAAACAAAGCATTCATGTGAATATTAAACAAATTCTATCATGCACCCTTGAACTTGTAGTTCTCTTCAACATTCTTGCAAAGAACATGGTGATTATTAGCACCATAAACCATTTTGCTAGGGGTTCTGTCGTGACATGCTATACAGGAGATGATACTTACTTCATTTTCCTCCTACACTTCCTCCTTTCTTTACCTTCATTACTGTTTGGACTCTTCTACACCTTTCCATACCCTTTCATCATCCTTCAAGAGTGTTCCTGTTATATCTATGCAAGCTAAGTCTTTACGAAGCTTCGCGATCCATTCCGATACTTAGATATTACTTATATCCTTTTACTACTATGCAATTACTTCGCGAAGGATTTCCGACATGAAGCAATTACTCATTATCTCTTATCATCCTTATCGGATTTACACTATCCCTTTTATATCCCTTCCTTTGTTCTTTACTTACGAGCTAGCCAATTTGGGCATGGCATTGCTTCGCAATCCTGATTTACCTTTAGTATAAAGCTACGGTATTGAATAGGTAGTTCCTTAGTTTAAATATCAACCTTGATAGCACTTCGATAGTGATACCAATTAATCATCTATCTGTATCATCGTTTTTACATCCTCACTGTCAGTACATTCCACAATGATCATCACGAATGGAACACGTTTATCTTTCTTCTCTTGCGGACACGTGAAGTGTCGAGGACTCTACTAATAGTGGAGTCAAGGTCTGACTAATTAGTCTAGGATCATTTTACCTCGCGAAGTATTTCACTTCGTATTTTCTCGCGATCATCCCGTGATCATTCCTGACAATCCCTTTGTGCACGATCATAACAGTATATTTAAACTGACACTTGGCACATTCATCCTCATTACCCTTCCCATTACACTCAACAATTTCCCTTCCTTCAACAATGGTCTATACAAGGAGCAGACAAAACCGTACCAACACTGGAGGGTCCGACGAGTTGGTAAGAGAGGAACCGGAAACGGTTAATCCTTTTGCATCAAACGTGACAGGCTTCGCGCCCTTCGCGGAATCAATCTCAGGAGCAGGACACTCTCGATGTCGATCTAATGTCTTCGGTCCAGCCCCAGGACAGCCTGCTAGTGCGCAGGTTTCCTGTCAGCGACTCGCTAGCTCTCACAAGAGACAACCAGGCGTCACACGATAGACGATGAGCAAGAGGATGAAAAAGCAAAAAGCGGATGGATAAAACAACCCAACTACAAGTCTAGCTACCGAGGAGAATAGACGAGAATAGAGCTAAAGAATATAACTACCAAATATCTAGTCTTATATACAAAATGGGATATGAAACCGTGAGAGACGTCTCGCACCGTAACCGTGAGGACCTACAATAAGAGTCGCTCGTATCCATAAGTAAAGCTGTAGGTATTCGGTGAGTAAACAATAAGGCAATATAAAAAGAAGCATGGAGGCGGAACAATAATGACGTCGTCCTGTCAATGAACTGACAGGCACGAGAGAGTCGCGCCTAAGTGAAACGACAATGCGAGAACAATAAGGTTGACGCGTGTAACCTAAATGATAATGAAAATATAATAAGCGCTAGTGTAAGCGCTTTGGTGATTAGATAAGTAAAGAAAAGAAAAAGAATAATAAAAGAAAAGAATAATGGAAAAAGATCGATTCATGACATTTCCAGTCATCACGCCCTTGGTCAACCTGACCATTCCGAATTTGAGTACCAAGTACTCTATACAGAAAACGGTGACCCCGTTACTGTACAAATGCTGCGAAGAAATCACACAGTGATACCAACAACAGAGATGGAAATCCCACTGTCTCCTACCACCTTTACACTTGCTGACAGAATGTGTCAGCAGCTAGCAAATGCTCCTGGCCCTTCGCGAGGTCGGATACCAGTTACCACGATGGAGATTCCGGAGAACATTGAAGAAGCGGAGATTGACGAAGAGGTAGGTCCTGATGAGTCAGGAAATCCCGGAGAACCAGGGGGATCTGATCCCGATAGTCCTGGGGGTCCCAGGGCACCTCGAGGTTCTCACGTTCCTAGTCATTCTAGGAGTCCAGTGGAATGGGTAGGTAGTGTCCATCCGGACCCTACTGAACAATGCATCCTAGCTGTGTTTCACGCGTTTAAGGGTTCGCTCGATACCCTCGGAACAGTCCTCGCAGGCATGAACACTAGCAGCCCCGCGGAATCTGGAAGATCGAAGGTCAAGGATCCTGAAGTATTCGACGGATCTGACTCACGGAAACTGAAAGGTTTCCTTGTTTCCTTATCTTTGGTGTTTATTGATTGTCCCTCGTATTTTACTGATCAAAAGAAGATCAATTATACTCTGTCATACCTCGGTGGTTCCATGAAGGAATGGTTCAAACTAGATATTCTGGATCCGAATCTCTCCGCAATGCCAGCATGGACAAGTTCCTTTGCGGCATTGGTGAAGGAACTTCAGGACAATTTCGGTATGTACGGTGCACAGGGGGAAGCCGAGGATAAGATCGGCATGTTAAGGATGAAGGAATCCAACAACATATGGAAGTATAATATCTGTTCTAATACCCTCGCGGCATCTACTAACTGGGACTCGCACGGCCTTAAGTGGGCTTATCAACACGGCTTGGCAAGCCATATCAAAGATGAGATGGCTCGTCTTCCGGAACCGAAGACGCTTGCGGAATACTGTTATGAGGTACTTCGCATAGATAATAGGTACTGGAGATGAGAAGAAGAGCAGAAAAGAGAAGCCGCTAGATTGACAGGTAGTTCCTCAGGAGGGAAAGCATTGAACACGGCGAAGAAGAACACACCAGGTTCTTCACAATCTCCTACAACCACCACCACCACAACGTCAACCTCAATGAATAGCTTGGGGAAGAAAGGTAAGTCAAGTGGAGGTGGAAATTCCTCATCATCAATGAGTACTGCGGTGACTAAACCTGCATACGTGAGCAACCTCGGCTCAGATGGAAAGCTCCTCGCGAAGGAGTTGGAACGTCGAAAGAAGTTGGGGCTGTGCGGATTTTGCGGGGGAAGTCATAAGTTCGATGACTGCGAGAAATGAAAGGCTCGCGAAGCTCGTGGACGTGCCGCGGAAACACAGGAAGGAGCGGCAAGTACCTCTTCGGTGTCAGGAACGACTAACACTACGAGTAACTCTTAGCGTGTAGGCGCCTGTCATAAGGGTGCTTGTGTCCTGTGACTGGGTGCTTGGGTATACTATTTCTTCATTTGTTTTCCTTTATGCATTCTATGTTACTCATCAGGTCCTGTACTTGGTTACAACCCAATGCTGACATCCTGTCGATTACTCACATTTGGTTAGCATCCGTATTCGTATCTATCACGGACTTGTTTGTCATAGCGTTTGACCCATGACTCTATTGTAGATTAGATTCGTACTTTTGTATATAAGGTCAGCTAAGGTCTTGTAGTGACCTTAGCTTCATTATTCAACTTGACTTCTGGGTTTACTCTCTAAGACATCTGAGACACTTAGCTGTTTGAGGTTTTGTGTGTCGACATTGACCTCTGACATTTGGTATCGGAAAAATAGTCTGCAACTCCTGTACCCCAGTACGAAGCGGGAGTTGTGTTGACCAGGTTCGTACTACTGGGGAAGTTAAATTAAATGCATCCACTCTTTCTTATGATGAATGATCATTTACTATACCTCTTACTATAGATTTTTCACTTCGCAATGTCTCCGCGAAGCTTTCTTTTGTTTCTTTACTCGATTCCGGTTCTACTGATTGTTTTATTGATTCTCGATTTGTGTATAAACATTCTCTTCCTACTTCTTCTATTTCTCCAATCAATCTCCGACTTTTCAATGGTTCTTTATCTCCGAAACCAATTTCCGAGACTACGTCTCTTAATGTTTGGTTTCCCTCTGGCGAGCTACTACTACTGACATTTTATGTCACTTTACTAGATTCCTCTTGTGAGGCAGTTTTAGGTTACAGTTTCTTGACCCGCTACAATCCGTTGATTGACTGGGCATTGAGAAACATTACATTCCACTCCACCAAGCAAGTTGAGTTTCCCTCGACCTCCTCACTTCCGTGAACACTCATTCCGGAAGAAACTGTCCCCTTGCGGGGTCAGCCTACCATTAGTTCTGAAGAGATCCCTTCGCGATTGCCTTCGCGAACTCGTTCTCGCCATTCACCTCGTCCTTTATCGGACTCTTTCCCCTATGAACCCATCTACTCCTATCCTTCGGTGGCTCAATTGGCCGCTTCGCGACTTGAAAACCCAGAGATCGACATTGCTCTTGTCAATGCGGAACTCTTCAACTGTGCTTGCAAGAATGCCAAGTGCGAACCGTTAATCTTACGAGCGGTTCACAGTGAAGTCACAGCGCAAGCTGCTTCGACAACTTCGGCAAACAACAGCAATCCTTCCTCATTACCGAAGCATTACACGGACTTTGCAGATGTCTTCGACAAAGTCGAATCCGAAGTGCTGCCTGAGCATCGACCTTACGACCTCAAGATTGAATTGGAGGAAGGCACCGAACCACCTATCGGTCGCCTTTACCCTCTTTCTGCCAAGGAATTAGAGGCTCTACGCAATTTCATCAATAAGCACCTTGAATCCGGTGCTATTCAACCTTTGTCCTCTCCTCATGGAGCTCCGGTATTATTCGTACCAAAAAAGGACGGAAAACTTCGACTTTGTGTAGACTTTTGTGGTCTTAACAACATCACGAAGAAGGATCGATATCCTTTACCTCTTATTTCTGATTTACTAGACGCTCCGAAAAAAGCTAAGATTTATACTAAACTCAATCTTGCTCATGCGTACCATTTAGTTCAAATCGTGGAAGGCGACGAATGGAAAACAACATTCAGAACTCGTTGGGGTTCTTACGAATGTAAGGTTATGCCATTCGGACTCACTAATGCTCCAGCAGCTTTCCAACGGTTTGTGAATGACATATTTGCTGATCTTTTAGATGTTTATGTTATTGTCTACCTCAACAATATACTTATCTACTCCGATGACGAGACATTACATCGCAAACATGTTTGTGAGGTTCTCTGTCGACTTCGTAAACATCGACTCTATGCAAACATCGCGAAATGCGAATGGGAGATCGATACGGTAGAGTATCTTGGTTATATTCTTTCTCCGGAGGGCTTAACGATGTCGAAAGACAAAGTAAAAGCTATCATTGACTGGCCGGTACCTCGGAAAGTCAAAGACATCCAGTCTTTTCTTGGATTTGCTAATTTCTATAGACGTTTTATTTATAATTATAGCAATATCATAGTCCCAATGACGCGACTTACGCAAAAGGATATACCTTGGAACTGGAATACCAATTGCCAGGAAGCCTTCAAGAAGCTCAAATATAGCTTCACTCATGCTCCTGTTCTGGCACATTGGGAACCAAACCGACATCTAATCGTGGAGACAGATGCCTCGGATTACGCATTAGCTGCAATCCTCTCGATCCTATTACCTGACGGAGAAATTCACCCCATCGCGTTCCTCTCGAGGACTTTTCAGGCTGCGGAACTCAACTATGACACTCACGATAAGGAGCTTCTCATGATCTTCAAAGCATTCAAAGGCTGGTGACATTACCTCGAGGGATCGGGAGATCCTATCGACATGGTTACCGATCACAAGAATCTCAAATACTTCTCAATGACAAAAATCCTTACGCAACGACAAGTTTGTTGGTCTGAGTACCTGCACCAATTTAATATGGTGATCCGATTCAGACCAGGTAAGTTAGGTGAAAAACCTGATTCAATGACTAGACACTGGGACATCTATCCAAAAGAGGGGGATATTGGCTACGCGCAAGTTAACCCACATAATTTCAGACCCATTTTCACTAATGAACAACTAACTACTTCCCTTCTAGCTATGTTCCTAGAAGGACCGGCACTTCGCGCCTCCATTGTTATGTATTTAGAGGCACTCCATTCCACTATTCGCGATTCAATTGAACTGGATCTGGAATCAATCGCGGGATTAAAGTTCGCAAAGGATGGTACGAACACTCGTTGGACATTAGGGTCTGATGGATTGTTACAACTTGACGATCACATTTATGTTCCTAACACTTCTAATTTACAACTTCAAATCTTACACTATTTTCACGACCACCCACTCTCAGGTCATTTTGGTCAAAATCGGACTCTGGAAGCCATTCGATGACAGTACACTTGGCCAAAGGTTTGCGAATTTGTTTGCGATTATATTAATTTGTGTACGGTTTGCGGATGCAACAAACCTCGTCAACATAGACCTTACGGTCTACTCAAACCACTTCCAGTTCCCGTTTGACCTTGGGATTCTATATCGATAGACTTCATTGAACAACTACTGGACTCTAAAGGACATATGGCTATTTTACTAATCGTGGATCGAGCCTCGAAACAAGGCATTTTCATCGCAACACATGACAAAATAACATCTGAAGAGCTTGCAGAATTATTTGTTCATCACATTTTCTCGAAACATGGAGTTCCTAGTCACATCACTTCTGATCGAGGCTCGGAATTCATTTTGGCTTTCTTTCATGCTTGAGGGGAAGCTCTCTTGATCAAGCTACACTTCACCTCGGGATACCATCCTGAGGGGGATGGACAAACGGAACGAGTTAACCAGACTTTGGAACAATACATCCATATGTATTGCGCGTATCAACAGGACGATTGGGCAAAGCTTCTGCCTATCGCGGAATTTGCATACAACAATGCTCCTAATGCTTCCACTGGTATTACTCCATTCTTCGTGAATAAAGGTTATAATCCTAACATTACAGTGAAACCTGAAATCAACATCTGTTCCAATCACGCGATTGACTTTGCAACAAATTTAGATGAGATTCATTCTTTCCTCTGCGAAGAAATTACTAATGCGCAAACTCGATACAAAGAGCAAGCAGACAGAAAACGTATTACTCACCCTGATGTTCCCATTGATTCACAGGTATTTGTACTAGCAAAGCACATAAAAACCACTCGACCTACTGCAAAGTTCTCCGAGAAGTACCTCGGACCGTTCAAAGTTCTTGAGCGCGTAGGAACTCTATCGTACAAGTTACAACTCCCTTCCTATCTCAGTCGTATCCACCCAGTTTTCCATGTATCCCAACTCAAACCCTATACTCCGAACTTGATCCCTCATCGCAAACAAACTCCTCCACCTCCGGTGGAAGTCGAAGGCGAAGAGGAATACAACGTCGCGGAGGTATTGGATTCGAAATTGGATCGTCGATACAAGAAATGTCCACTATGGTATTACATCTGGTGGGCAGGATACGAAGGTACAGACGAAGAGTTTTCCTGGGTTGCCGCAAATGAAATTCACGCAGACGAGTTGGTTCCAGCTTTCCATCTTTGTTACCCTCACAAACCTGGACCATTATGATCAACGACCACTTAATTTCTTCTATTCATGCATTGGAATTACTAAGTTTTATCCTATTAAGTTCAAAACTCATTGCGAAACCTTCGCGATCCATCACCATTACATTCCGTTCTACATATTACATTACCTACTAAATTTCAAACCTTCACGTCAAGAAGTTCCACGATTCATCCTTTGCGAAACAACCTTCTAACTCTCACATTTCCTTTCTTCCGAAACCATCGCGATTCTTCCTCGCAGAACAAATCCTTACTTCTCATATTCCCTTCCTTCTACAACCATCACGATTCCTTCCTCGCGGAACGAATCTTAACTCTTTATACTTATTAAAAACCCAAAACTTTACATATCCAAAACCACCAAAAAAGGCAAAAACTTACAAAATTAACCAAAACAAAACAAAACAAAGGAAAAACAACAAAAACAAAAGACAACTATTAAACTATATAAAATATTTACAAGTCCTACTGTCATGAAACGATCTTTTTTCATTATTCTTTTCCTTTTCTTTTATTTACTTACCTAATCACCAAAGCGCTTACACTAGCACTTATTATATTTTCATTATCATTTAGGTTACACGCGTCAACCTTATTGTTCTCGCGTTGTCGTTTCACTTAGGCGCGGCTCTCTCGTGCCTGTCAGTTCATTGACAGGACGACATCATTATCGTTCCGCTTCCATGCTTCTTTCTATATTGCCTTATTGTTTACTCACCTAATACCTACAGCTTTACTTATGGATACGAGCGACTCTTATTGTAGATCCTCACGGTTACGGCGCGAGATATCTCTCACGGCTTCATATCCCAATAGTATATAAGACTTAGTATTTTGTAGTTATATTCCTTAGCTCTATTCTCGTCTATTCTCCTCGGTAGCTAGACTTGTAGTTGGGTTGTCTTATCCATCCTCTTTTTGCTTTTTCGCCCTCTTGCTCATTGTCTATCGTGTGACGCCTGGTTGTCTCTTGTGAGAGCTAGCGAGTCGCTGACAGAAGAATAGAGCTTCTACCACACACCACCCGTCACAACAAACTTTTACAAACTTGCCTAGGATTCAACACGCTGTTGGAAACTAGTTTTCTCGATACGTTACATATTTTCATTCTTACCAAACACGCTCATCCCCTCCCCTACTATAACTCAACATGACTGATCGGTCAATACATGCGCCCGACCCAGCAGAAGTCGCTACTGTCACTTCTAGTCCACGCCGGGTGTTTGTCAATACACCAGGGAACTACGATGGCGATCCCGCCACCTACCGACCATGGCGACGACGGATGATGGCTTATGTTTCCGAGTTGACGGAGACAAAGCAAGTTGACAACTCCCACCGAGTCACCACTATCATTATGTCCTTCCTGGTTGGAGGAAAAGCTGACGAATGGGCCCAAGTCTATTCTGATGACCACTTCAACATCGACAATGGGTCATGGGACATTACGGGGAAGCAGCTAATTGACGATATGGACAGGGAGTTCACAAACGTCGTGAAGGAGAAGGAAGCCCGCGACAAACTAACTTATATCCGACAGGGGAAGTCTTCGGCTGGTGACTTTTTCAAAGAATTTGAATTGTTACTGAAGGATGCCGGATACAAGAAGGACGAGTCGCACATCCTTACCCTAGCGGAGAGAGCGGTTGATCACACACTCCTATACGACATCATTAAAGGACGAACAGAGCCCTTTGAAGACTACAGGGAGTTAAAGAAGGTAGTTACAGGGGCTGATAACGTAAGGCGGCAGTGGGCCGAACAGAAGAGAGGATACGGGTATGCGGGGTGGTGGAACGCTAACCCACAGGGACAGAGTCGTGGACAGTCGTCCACTCAGCAGAACCGGCAGGAGCCGAAAGTAGCTCCGAAGGCAGAGTATTCTGCAGCGCCAAGAAGAGATGCTACCGGCACCACGTTCGGAGGAACGGGCAGGCCGATGGACATCGACCAGGCGAGGGAGAAGCGTTTGTGCTTCAACTGTGGCGAGCCAGGCCACATGAGCAGGAACTGCCCGCACAAGAGAAAGGCGGTAGTCCGAGGTATTATGTTGAACATGAGTGAGCAGGAACGTACAGATTTCATTAACGATTTGGGTTTTCCAAAGGCTCCGCAGTAGATATAGGTCTGCAGGAGCCTTCGCACACGGACATTTCGGAATTTGTTGATAATGGCGTTGATTATGTAATCAGTACAGGTACTAAACAGAAAAACGCGTCCACATTCATACACAAAACCGAAAAAAACCGAAAAACCTATACGGTATGAACCCGACACTGCTGAATGGCTAACTCAGAGAGTTAGAGAAGATCAAGTTCCGAGAGCAGTGGGATCATTACGAACTTGGATGCCCTTTTCCCGGGAAAAAGAAGCCTCTGAAGAAACCGTCATGGACATACGAAAACGGAACTGGAAAACGGCAGTCACCGCCATCCGGAGTCTCAAGAACAAAAGGAGTTATGTTCGCGGGACACGCGGCAAAAGTCTGAAACTCCCAGCAATACTCGAGACACTGGAGGATGCTCGACAAATCGTCACAGAAGGACTTCTCGACAGTGGAGCTACCGGTTCCTGCATTGACTCAGAGTTCGTCAAACGGCATAACCTTGTCACGAAGGATTTACCAATCAAAACACCTGTTTACAATGCCGACGGTACACTCAACGACTCCGGATCAATAGACAGATACGTCGAGATCCGGATGACTATCGGTGATCATTCAGAAATTGTACAGTTCGGAGTAGTAAGTCTAGGAAAGAATAATATCTTTCTAGGACTAGACTGGCTACGACATCATAACCCTAGTATCGATTGGAAAACATCTGAACTAACTTTCGACAGGTGTCCCACAAGATGCGGTTACAACCCACATTTTTGGACACTAGAGGATACCCATTCTAGAGCGGCATTACAGGAAGGCGAACAGCTTTTCCTATTCGACTGGGACAGGTATGTTCACGAGCAGGTACAGTCGAGGAAGTGGACGAAGGAACAAGCTAAGAAGGAAACAGCCGAAGAATTCGACACTTCCAAACCCTACGTCGAACAATACCCTGATGTCTTCAGCCAGAAGGAATTCGACCAGTTGCCACAACAACGTCCTTGGGATCACGCTATCGATCTAACGCCAGGTTCCAAACCTTTAGATTGTAAAGTATATCCGCTAAACACAAAGGAACAAGAGGCACTTGACAAGTTCCTTGAAGAAAACCTTCGAACTGGACGAATCTGACCTTCGACCTCGCAGATGGCATCCCCTTTCTTCTTTGTCAAAAAGAAAGATGGCACCTTACGACCGGTACAAGATTATCGCAAACTGAACGAGATGACGGTTAAAAACCGGTACCCACTTCCTCTCATTCAGGAGCTAATCGATCGTTTAAAAGGTGCTAAAATCTTCACGAAGATGGATATCAGATGGGGATTCAACAACATCTGCATAAAGGAAGGTGACGAATGGAAAGCGGCCTTTTGAACTAACCAGGGGTTATTCGAACCAACTGTTATGTTCTTCGGACTCACTAACTCTCCTGCGACATTCCAAGGCTTTATGAACCATATCTTGCGAGACCTCGTCAATAGAGGTCATGTTATCGTTTACATGGATGACATACTGATTTTTACCGACGGTATAGAAGAGCATCGACGAATTGTAAAGCAAGTACTCGATATTCTACGGGAGCACAAATTGTTTCTTAAACCCGAAAAATGCTCTTTCGAAAAACCGGTTATTGACTACCTCGGTATCATCATTGGTAACGGAACTATTTGCATGGATCCCAAGAAAGTACAAGCCGTTAGAGAATGGACTACTCCACAAAAGAAGCGCGACGTTCAGCAATTCTTAGGATTTTGCAACTTCTTCAGGCGCTTTATTCGTGGATTTAGTCTTATCGCAAAGCCGCTGACACAGCTTACTGGGAATGGAACTTGGAAGTGGGAGAAAGTACAAGAAGATGCGTTCGAGGAGTTGAAACGCCGTATTTGTGAGGAGGTTGTTTTGTTGATTCCTCGTAATCAGGGACAATTCCGAGTCGAGGCTGATTCATCTGATTACGCCAATGGCGCAGTTTTATCACAGTTTGTCGACAATAGGTGGTATCCAATCGCTTTTTGTTCACGTTCCCTCAACGAGGTTGAGCGTAATTACGAAATTTATGATAAAGAACTCATGGCGATTATGGACTCACTTGACGACTGGCGACAGTATTTACTAGGTGCGGAGGAACAGATCGAAATTTTTACAGATCATGCAAACCTCCAGTACTTCAAGAAGCCGCAGAAGCTCAACCGACGACAAGCGCGCTGGGTACTGGAATTAGCGGAGTATAATTTCGATCTTGTTCATAAGCCTGGTAAATCGATGACAAAAGCTGATGCCCTGTCGAGGATGACAGGTCTTGAGACGGGGGACAAGGACAACGAGAACATCGTTCTCCTGAAACCGGAACTCTTCATCCAAGCTCTCGACCTATTGGCTCCTGAAGATCTCCTGCTATCAGAGATCCGAAAGAGTAGAAATCAAGTAGATCGAACCGTACAAGATGCCCTCGCTGCAAAAAACCCAGAGTGGACTGAAACCGACAAAGTCATTACATGGAAAGGGCGTGTTTATGTACCGAAAAACCGCCTACTCTGATCCAAAATAATCACTCAGTACCACGATACACCACTAGCGGGACATCCAGGACAGTACAAAACCACGGAGTTGATTACTCGGGACTACTGGTGGCCAGGGGTGACATGAGATGCAGGGAAATACGTCGAAGGTTGCGAGAAATGCCAGGCAACAAAATCACATCGTACCAAACCAGTCGGACAACTTCATCCACATGCGGTACCAACTGAACCATGGCAGATAATCAGCACTGATATGATAGGGGAACTACCGGAATCGGGAGGATATAACACCATATCAGTGTTTATTGATCATTTTTCCAAAAGATTACGACTTGTTCCGTCGCACACTACAGTCACATCAGAGGGAATGGCAAAAATCTATCGGGATCGTATTTTTTCTATCCACGGCATTCCACGAAAAATCATACATGATCGAGGACCTCAATATCATTCTCGTTTCATGAAGGAACTCTACCGTCTTTTAGGAATAGAAGCAAACTACACCACGGCATATCACCCACAGACCAACGGCCAGACGGAACGAACAAATCAGGAGATAGAACATTATCTCCGTTTGTTCATTAGTTATCATCAAAACGACTGGCATGAGTGGTTACCACTTGCAGAGTTTGCCTATAACGATCGAGTACACTCTGCGACAAAAGTTTCCCCCTTCTATGCTGACAATGGTAGACATCCCTATAAAGGTACGGCACCTCAAATGACTTCGGACAACCCCACAGCACAGGCGTTTGCAGATGGAATGAGGAAGGTTCGAGATGAAGTAGGAGCGGCCTTAGGAAAGGCCAACGAGGATATGAAGAAGTTTTATGACCGTAAGCGAAGAGTTGGAGTAGAGTACAAGCCAGGCGATAAGGTCTGGCTTGAGGGAACTAACTTATCGACAGACCAGCCAATGAAAAAGTTAGGAGATAAACAGTTTGGACCGTTTACAGTTCAGAAGAAGATAGGCGCTAGCTCCTATAAATTAGATATCCCCTCCACGTGGAAACGTATCCATAACGTTTTTAACGAAGTCCTTCTCACTCCCTATAGAGAACCGCAATTCCCCTCTCAACCACGAAACACTCGCCCACCTCCTGTCGTTGTAGGAGAAGAAGAGGAATTCGAAGTCGAGGAGATTCTCGACTCACGAAAGGTAGGAAAAGGAATCAAGTACAAGGTCAGGTGGCGAGGTTACGGACCACATGAAGACACTTGGGAACCTCGGTCCAACATCACACATTCCTCCGATTTGTTGAAGGAATTCCATGATAAGAACCCGACCAAACCCAAACCCGCCACCCTGAGTCGACTCGAAATCCCTATTTCCTTATTCCCTACCGAATTATTCCGCCCTATGCCTCCGCCAGATACCGAAAACACGCCCTCACAATTACCCTCCGAAAATTTCGTTAGACGACAAGCGCTTCGTGGAACTCGCGCTCTAGGGAGGGAGTAATGTCATGAATCGATCTTTTTCCATTATTCTTTTCTTTTATTTTATTTACTTACCTAATCACCAAAGCGCTTACACTAGCACTTATTATATTTTCATTATCATTTAGGTTACACGCGTCAACCTTATTGTTCTCGCGTTGTCGTTTCACTTAGGCGCGGCTCTCTCGTGCCTGTCAGTTCATTGACAGGACGACGTCATTATCGTTCCGCTTCCATGCTTCTTTCTATATTGCCTTATTGTTTACTCACCTAATACCTACAGCTTTACTTATGGATACGAGCGACTCTTATTGTAGATCCTCACGGTTACGGCGCGAGATATCTCTCACGGCTTCATATCCCAATAGTATATAAGACTTAGTATTTTGTAGTTATATTCCTTAGCTCTATTCTCGTCTATTCTCCTCGGTAGCTAGACTTGTAGTTGGGTTGTCTTATCCATCCTCTTTTTGCTTTTTCGCCCTCTTGCTCATTGTCTATCGTGTGACGCCTGGTTGTCTCTTGTGAGAGCTAGCGAGTCACTGACACCTACAACTCTACTACAACCCTTCGCGGAAATTACGTTGTGCGTCGTTTCCCTTCGCGAACCATTCTTCTATTTCTTTCCTCTTCTTCTTCCTCGTCCATTTCCTCTTCTTCCTCCTGTTCTTCGTCAACCACCACATTGTCCTCGGGCAGCTGCTGGACCAAACATACCATTTTCTCCATCGCGAGAGCAGATCAACTTGCGAAACCCAGAAGCAATTCCATCTGCTTATGAAGCTGATGGTTTTGTTCTGCGAGCAAGTCGAACTGCTCCCTGGACTCTAAACCCACTAAGTTTCTTTCCGCAACGTGCCTCACGGGACCCTGATACATCTTCTCTTCATCGACTCGCGGTTTTTTCCTCCTTGACCTTCGAGCAGCGTTCTCCCCAGACCAACCACACCGTTGTCATTGCTGATGACAGCAGAGACAGGCCTGGGTACACGGCGTTCCAGGCTGCGTGATGCAGTTGATTGTGTTACCTTGTGTAACACAACGAAGACAAGCTTCGCGGTTACGCGAAGGCATCGGAGGAGGGTCATCGTTATCGTAGTCGTTGTCCTCGTCATCATCATCGTCACCATCGTTGTCGTTGTCGTTGTCTCCAGGGGTTGGATCATCATCAGGATCTGGGGCTCCACCAATCTACAAGTTGTTAAGCAAAATAATTAATCACGAGTGTCATGAATTGATCTTTTTCCATTATTCTTTTCTTTTATTATTCTTTTCCTTTTCTTTTATTTACTTATCTAATCACCAAAGCGCTTACACTAGCGCTTATTATATTTTCACTATCATTTAGGTTACACGCGTCAACCTTATTGTTCTTGCATTGTCGTTTCACTTAGGCGCGACTCTCTCGTGCCTGTCAGCTCATTGACAGGGCGACGTCATTATCGTTCTGTCTCCATGCTTCTTTTTATATTGCCTTATTGTTTACTCACCGAATACCTACAGCTTTACTTATGGATATGAGCGACTCTTATTGTAGGTCCTCACGGTTACGGTGCGAGACATCTCTCACGGTTTCATATCCCGTTTTGTATATAAGCCTAGATATTTGGTAGTTATATTCCTTAGCTCTATTCTCGTCTATTCTCCTCGGTAGCTAGACTAGTATTGGGTTGTTTTATCCATCCTCTTTTGCCTTTTCATCCTCTTGCTCATCATCTATCGTGTGACGCCTGGTTGTCTCTTGTGAGAGCTAGCGAGTCGCTGACAGAAGAATAGAGCTACTACCACATACCACCCGTCACAACAAAAACTTTTACAAACTTGCCTAGGATTCAACACACCATTGGAAACTAGTTTTCTCGATACGTTACACATTTTCATTTCTACCAAACACGCTCATCTTCTCCCCTACTATAACTCAACATGACTGACCGGTCGATACATGCACCCGACCCAGCAGAAGTCGCTGCTGTCACTTCTAGTCCACGCCGGTTGTTTGTCAATACACCAGGAAACTACGATGGCGACCCCGCCACCTACCGGCCATGGCGATGACGAATGATGGCTTACATCTCCGAGCTGACGGAGACAAAGCAGGTCGACAATTCCCACCGAGTCACCACCATCATTATGTCCTTCCTGGTCAGAGGAAAAGCCGACGAATGGGCTCAGGTCTACTCGGATGACCATTTCGATATCGACAGAGGGACGTGGGATATTACGGGGAAGCAGTTAATTGACGACATGGACAGGGAGTTCACGAATGTCGCAAAGGAGAAAGAAGCCCGTGATAAACTAACCTATATCCAACAGGGGAAGTCCTCGGCCAGTGACTTTTTCAAAGAGTTCGAATTGTTGCTGAAAGATGCCGGGTACAAGAAGGACGAGTCGCACGTCCTTACCCTAGCGGAGAGGGCGGTTGATCACACCCTTTTATACGACATCATTAAGGGACGGACGGAGCCCTTTGAAGACTATAAGGAGTTGAAGAAGGTAGTCACAGGGGCTGACAACGTAAGGCGGCAGTGGGCCGAACAGAAGAGAGGTTACGGGTATGCGGGGTGGTGGAACGCTAACCCACAGGGACAGAGTCGTGGACAGTCATCCACTCAGCAGAACCGACAGGAGCCGAAAGTAGCTCCGAAGGCAGAATATTCGGCAGCACCGAGAAGAGATGCTACCGGCACCACGTTCGGAGGAACGGGCAGGCCGATGGACATCGACCAAGCGAGAGAGAAGCGTTTGTGCTTCAACTGTGGCGAGCCAGGCCACATGAGCAGGAACTGCCCACACAAGAGAAAGGCGGTAGTTAGAGGTATTATGTTAAACATGAGTGAGCAGGAACATACGGACTTTATTAACGATTTGGGTTTTCCAAAGGCTCCGGAGTAGATATAGGTCTGCAGGAGCCTTCGCACATGGACATTTCGGAGTTTGTTGATAATGGCGTTGACTATGTAATCAGTACAGGTACTAAACAGAAAAACGCGTCCACCTTTATCCACAAAACCGAAAAAACCGAAAAACCTATACGGTACGAACCCGACACTGCTGAATGGCTAACTCAGAGAGTTAGAGAAGACCAAATCCCGAGAGCAGTGGGATTGTTACGAACTTGGATGCCCTTTTCACGGAAAAAAGAAGCCTCTGAAGAAACCGTCATGGACATACGAAAACGGAACTGGAAAACGGCAGTCACCGCCATCCGGAGTCTCAAAAACAAAAGGAGTTATGTTTGCGGGACACACGGCAAAAGTCTGAAACTCCCAGCAATACTCGAGACACTGGAGGATGCTCGACAAATCGTCACAGAAGGACTCCTCGACAGTGGAGCTACTGGTTCCTGCATCGACTCAGAATTCGTCAAACGGCATAATCTTATCATGGAAAACTTACCGATCAAAACACCTGTCTACAATGCCGATGGTACACTCAACGACTCTGGATCAATAGACAAGTACGTCGAGATCCGGATGACCATCGGTGATCATTCAGAAATCGTCCAATTCGGAGTAGTAAGTCTAGGAAAGAATAATATCTTTCTAGGACTAGACTGGCTACGACACCACAACCCGAGTATCGACTGGAATACGTCTGAACTAACCTTTGACAGGTGTCCAACAAGATGCGGTTACAACCCACACTTTTGGACACCAGAGGATACCCATTCTAGAGCGGCATTACAGGAAGGCGAACAGCTTTTCCTGTTTGACTGGGACAGGTATGTTCACGAGCAGGTACAGTCGAGGAAGTGGACGGAAAAACAAGCCAGAGAGGAAACAGCCCAAGAGTTCGACACTTCCAAGCCCTACATCGAAAAGTACCCCGATGTTTTCAGCCAGAAGGAATTCGACCAACTGCCACAACGACATCCTTGGGACCATGCTATCGACCTAACGCCAGGTTCTAAACCTTTAGATTGCAAGGTGTACCCATTAAACCCAAAGGAACAAGAGGCGCTCGACAAGTTTCTTGAAGAAAACCTTCGAACTGGACGAATCCGACCTTCGACTTCGCAGATGGCGTCTCCCTTCTTCTTCGTTAAAAAGAAAGATGGCACCTTATGACCGGTACAAGATTATCGTAAGCTGAACGAGATGACGGTTAAAAACCGGTATCCACTTCCTCTCATTCAGGAGCTAATCGATCGTTTAAAAGGCGCTAAAATCTTCACGAAGATGGATATCAGATGGGGATTCAACAACATCCGCATAAAGGAAGGTGACGAATGGAAAGCGGCTTTTCGAACTAACCAGGGGTTATTCGAACCGACTGTCATGTTCTTCGGACTCACCAACTCTCCTGCAACGTTCCAAGGTTTCATGAACCACATCCTGCGAGACCTCATCAATAAAGGTCATGTTATTGTTTACATGGACGACATACTGATTTTTACCGACGGTATAGAAGAACATCGACAAATCGTAGAACAAGTACTCGACATTCTAAGGGAACATAAGTTCTTCCTTAAACCCGAAAAGTGTTCTTTCGAAAAACCGGTTATTGACTACCTCGGTATTACCATCGGTAACGGAACTATTTGCATGGATCCCAAGAAAGTACAAGCCGTTCGAGAATGGATTACTCCACGAAAGAAGCGCGACGTCCAACAGTTTCTAGGATTTTGCAACTTCTTCCGGCGATTCATTCGTGGTTTCAGTCTGGTAGCAAAGCCATTAACACAGCTCACGGGAAATGGGACTTGGAAGTGGGAAAAAGGTCAGGAAGAGGCGTTCGAGGAGTTGAAACGTCGAATCTGTGAAGAAGTAGTTTTACTCATTCCTCGAAACCACGGAAAATTCAGGGTAGAAGCTGACTCGTCCAATTATGCTAATGGCGCCGTTTTATCCCAGTTTGTCAAAAGCAAGTGGTATCCTATTGCCTTTCGTTCTCGTTCCCTCAATGAGGTTGAGCGTAATTACGAGATTTACGACAAAGAACTTATGGCAATTATGGACTCCCTCGACGACTGGAGGCAATATTTACTAGGTGCGGAGGAACAGATTGAGATTTATACGGATCACGCAAACCTCCAGTACTTCAAGAAGCCGCAGAAACTCAACCGACGACAAGCGCGCTGGGTACTGGAATTAGCGGAGTATAATTTCGATCTCGTTCACAAACCTGGTAAATCGATGACGAAAGCTGACGCCCTGTCGAGGATGACAGGTCTTGAGACGGGGGACAAGGACAACGAGAACATCGTTCTCCTGAAACCGGAACTTTTTATTCAAGCTCTCGACCTATCGGCTCCCGAAGATCTCCTGTTATCAGAGATCCGAAAGAGTAGAAACCAAGTAGACTGAACTGTACAGGATGCCCTTGCTGCGAAAAATCCAGAGTGGACTGAGACCGACAAAGTCATTACCTGGAAAGGGTGTGTTTATGTACCGAAAAACCGCCTACTCCGGTCCAAAATAATCACTCAGTACCACGATACACCACTAGCGGGACATCCAGGACAGTACAAAACCACGGAGTTGATTACTCGGGACTACTGGTGGCCAGGAGTGACACGAGATGCAGGGAAATACGTCGAAGGATGCGAGAAATGCCAGGCAACAAAGTCACATCGTACCAAACCAGTAGGACAACTTCACCCACATGCAGTACCAACTGAACCGTGGCAAATAATCGGCACTGATATGATAGGGGAACTACCGGAATCGGGAGGATATAACGCCATATCGGTGTTTATCGATCATTTTTCCAAAAGGTTGCGACTTGTTCCGTCTCACACTACAGTCACGTCAGAGGGAATGGCAAAAATCTATCGGGATCGTATTTTTTCTATCCACGGCATTCCACGAAAAATAATTCATGATCGAGGACCGCAATATCATTCTCGTTTCATGAAGGAACTCTACCGTCTTTTAGGAATAGAAGCAAACTATACCACAGCGTATCATCCACAGACCAACGGCCAGACAGAATGAACAAATCAGGAGATAGAACATTATCTCCGTTTGTTCATTAGCTATCATCAAAATGACTGGCATGAGTGGTTACCGCTTGCAGAATTTGCCTATAATGATCGAGTACACTCTGCGACAAAAGTTTCCCCCTTCTATGCTGACAACGGTAGACATCCCTATAAAGGCACGGCACCTCAAATGACTTCGGACAACCCCACAGCACAGGCTTTTGCAGATGGAATGAGGAAGGTTCGAGATGAAGTAGGAGCGGCCTTAGGAAAGGCCAATGAGGACATGAAGAAGTTTTATGACCGAAAGCGAAAAGTTGGAGTAGAGTACAAGCCAGGCGATAAGGTCTGGCTTGAGGGAACTAACTTATCGACAGACCAGCCGATGAAAAAGTTAGGAGATAAACAGTTTGGACCGTTTACAGTTCAGAAGAAGATAGGCGCTAGTTCCTATAAACTAGACATCCCCTCTACGTGGAAACGTATCCATAACGTTTTCAACGAAGTCCTTCTTACTCCCTATAGAGAACCGCAATTTCCCTCTCAACCACGAAACACTTGTCCACCTCCTGTCGTCGTAGGAGAAGAAGAGGAATTCGAAGTCGAGGAGATTCTTGACTCACGAAAGGTAGGAAAAGGGATCAAGTACAAGGTCAGGTGGCGAGGTTACGGACCACATGAAGACACTTGGGAACCTCGGTCCAACATCACCCATTCCTCCGATTTGTTGAAGGAATTCCATGATAAGAACCCGAACAAACCCAAACCCGCCACCCTGAGTCGACTCGAAATCCCTATTTCCTTATTCCCTACCGAGTTATTCCGCCCTATGCCTCCGCCAGATACCGAAAATACACCCTCACAATTATCCTCCGAAAATTTTGTTAGACGACAAGCGCTTCGTGGAACTCGCGCTCTAGGGAGGGGGTAATGTCATGAATCGATCTTTTTCCATTATTCTTTTCTTTTATTATTCTTTTCCTTTTCTTTTATTTACTTATCTAATCACCAAAGCGCTTACACTAGCACTTATTATATTTTCACTATCATTTAGGTTACACGCGTCAACCTTATTGTTCTCGCATTGTCGTTTCACTTAGGTGCGACTCTCTCGTGCCTGTCAGCTCATTGACAGGGCGACGTCATTATCGTTCCGCCTCCATGCTTCTTTTTATATTGCCTTATTGTTTACTCACCGAATACCTACAGCTTTACTTATGGATATGAGCGACTCTTATTGTAGGTCCTCATGGTTACGGTGCGAGACATCTCTCACGGTTTCATATCCCGTTTTGTATATAAGCCTAGATATTTGGTAGTTATATTCCTTAGCTCTATTCTCGTCTATTCTCCTCGGTAGCTAGACTAGTATTGGGTTGTTTTATCCATCCTCTTTTGCCTTTTCATCCTCTTGCTCATCATCTATCGTGTGACGCCTGGTTGTCTCTTGTGAGAGCTAGCGAGTCGCTGACAACGAGCAATTACCACTCACCAAAGAAACTGCACGTTTTCTCTTTAAAACCAATTGCTCTACTTCTGGGGTATTGCATACCACGGAGGCAGACTTGTAAATTTTCTGCTTGGAGCCCGAAGGCTCCCTCGATGCCTGATCACTCATCTGTCGTGACGCAGCACGAGCTGCACGATCCCGACATTCTTGGAGTTCCTGGAGAGCTTGCGCTCTTCATTGATTTTGGTCCTTTTCTTCTTCAGCCAATTTTCGTAAGGCATCGGCCTTCGCCTTCGCGATGCTCTCCTCAACAAGTCTTTCTTCTTCCTTCCTCTTTGCGGCTTGTTGCTCTTCCTCGAGCTTCTTCTCCTCCTCGAGTCTCTGCTTTTCTGCCTCGCGCTCAGCTTCACGAGCAGCTTCCTCCTCCAATCTCATCATCTCTTCCTCGAAAGCTTTCTCCTGCGCATCGATTTCGACCTGACAGAGGCGGGCGCATTCTGCCTGTTCTTGAATGAGTCACGCTCGTCGTTCTTGCAAGGTTTCGGTAGCAGTGACGATAAAGGACATCATGGAGTGATGAGGACTTAGAAAAAAAAACAAAGAAATTCCTTGTGTTTTATACGCGTTCATTCGTTGAGGGCAGGTTCGACTTCAAATTCTTTCATTTACCTCGATCATAACTCGCGTGGCACTTTGAAAATTTACTTTACTTTTTTACTTTTCCATTTTATCAAATTTTAGATTCGTCAATCATTAACAATCACATAGGCTTTTGAGGGTGAAAGCCTAAGAGGGGGATACTGTTATATCTATGCAAGCTAAGTCTTTACGAAGCTTCGCGATCCATTCCGATACTTAGATATTACTTATATCCTTTTACTACTACGCAATTACTTCGCAAAGGATTTCCAATGCAAAGCAATTGCTCGTTATCTCTTATCATCCTTATTGGATTTACACTATCCCTTTTATATCCCTTCCTTTGTTCTTTACTTATGAGCTAGCCAATTTGGGCATGGCATTGCTTCGCAATCCTGATTTACCTTTAGTATAAAGCTATGGTATCAAATAGGTAGTTCCTTAGTTTAAATATCAACCTTGATAGTGTCAGCGACTCGCTAGCTCTCACAAGAGACAACCAGGCATCACATGATAGTCGATGAGCAAGAGGGCGAAAAAGCGAAAGAGGATGGATAAAACAACCCAACTACAAGTCTAGCTACCAAGGAGAATAGACGAGAATAGAGCTAAGGAATATAACTACAAAATACCTAGTCTTATATACAAAATGGGATATGAAACCGTGAGAGATGTCTCGCACCGTAACCATGAGGATCTACAATAAGAGTCGCTCGTATCCATAAGTAAAGCTGTAGGTATTCAGTGAGTAAACAATAAGGCAATATAAAAAGAAGCATGGAAGCGGAACAATAATGACGTCGTCCTGTCAATGAGCTGACAGGCACGAGAGAGTCGCGCCTAAGTGAAACGACAACGCGAGAACAATAAGGTTGACGCGTATAACCTAAATGATAATGAAAATATAATAAGTGCTAGTGTAAGCGCTTTGGTGATTAAGTAAGTAAATAAAAGAAAAGGAAAAGAATAATAAAAGAAAAGAATAATGAAAAAGATCATTTCATGACAGATAGCACTTTGATAGTGATACCAATTAATCATCTATCTGTATCATCGTTTTTACATCCTCACTGTCAGTACATTCCACAATGATCATCACAAATGGAACACGTTTATCTTTCTTCTCTTGCGGACACGTGAAGTGTCGAGGACTCTACTAATAGTGGAGTCAAGGTCCGACTAATTAGTCTAGGATCATTTTACCTCGCGAAGTATTTCACTTCGTATTTTCTCGTGATCATCCCGCGATCATTCCTGACAATCCCTTTGTGCATGATCATAACAGTTCCATCACATTCTAGATACTTCTATCGGCTTCCCATGCTGTTGCTTACTCATCCAAACACTTGTATATATAGTACAGTAGTTGATACCTAGTTCCCCATCTTGACCTCTTGGTCTTTGGAACTAGGTTAGTACTTGTTTCTTCATTTACATTCAATATACTTACTTGGTCTTTGGAACTAGTTTTCCTTGTGCAACCCTAGTGATTGGCCCTTGCGCTATCACTGTTGTCTTGATCCTTATCTCTTTCAGCCTTCATGTGTGGTGCTAGCCCCACCCCTCACCTCGGCTTGTGCTTTGAGCCTGAGCCTCCTCTGTGCCTTCCCTCTTCATCACCACATTAGGTCAAGATCTCTACTCATACCATCAGCCTTTCCAACTGATCCTATGAGGAGTGGTGTTAAGACTGTGCCGGTGGTGTTCCGTAGAGTCTTATAGGGGTAGAAATGAATCGAAGTGATCCGAGTGTAATCGAGGTGAATCAAGACTGTGGTTTATAACCGAAGTCTCAAAGGTGATCAAAAGATGTAACCGAAGAGTATCGGTTAGTTCGGTTGCAACGGAAGATGATAATGATGAACTAGAACCTTGACACTACTTTCGGTAGTGCCCCTGCTTCGTCGTATGGTTCGGTGAATGTTCAGGATGACGAGTAAGAGGATAAAGACGTCTGGACAATGTTCGGTTATAGTGTGAACGTTAAACAATTAGAGGAGAGAGATCCAGACGGAGTTCAGCAGCAATCTAAGTTGATATTTAAACTGAAGTGCTATGTACAAGATACTACAGCTTATATACCTGTAATCCTAATTGTTAAATCTATAACAATAAGAGCTGTAAGTAAATGACAATAACTAATATAGTTTGGTGACATCAATATAATTAAAAGACAATAGTGTGAGGATACTTAGCATTCAACAATCAAATGCTTCATATGATTTGATCGAGACAATCGAAGTTGGAAGGAATTATAAAGTACAAGTCAACGTCCAAAGCTGGTAGCTTCGTACGGAGTTCCGGAGGCATACCTGTAACAAGTGGAAATCGGACTTACCCGGTTCTCCACCTTCCATTGCCACTACACCTTCGTTTACACCAGACATTGATTGTGCAGGATTTCAGCATGCATTTGATACTCAAGATCAGTGAAACGTTCATTCTAAACACAATCCAGACAAAGAACATGATGCGTGGTTTGACTGCGACAAAAATCCATGTCCCAACCAATATTGTAACTTTGCTCCCATTGCTCCCAGTGATTCAGAAAATGGACAATTCATAGTCATTCCTAGAATTCCCAGCCGAGTTGGTAGACATTCAAACCCTACCAGTGCAGTACCATCAGCTAGATCCTCTCCTGCACTTATTCCCACTGCTATCCTAGAACTGTCAGCAACTCGCTAGCTCTCACAAGAGACAACCAGGCATCACACAATAGACAATGAGCAAGAGGGCGAAAAAGCAAAAAGAGGATGGATAAGACAACCCAATACTAGTCTAGCTACTGAGGAGAATAGACGAGAATAGAGCTAAGGAATATAACTACAAAATACCTAGTCTTATATACAAAATGGGATATGAAACCGTGAGAGATGTCTCGCACCGTAACCGTGAGGATCTACAATAAGAGTCGCTCGTATCCATAAGTAAAGCTGTAGGTATTCGGTGAGTAAACAATAAGGCAATATAAAAAGAAGCATGGAGGCGGAACAATAATGACGTCGTCCTGTCAATGGGTTGACAGGCATGAGAGAGTCGCACCTAAGTGAAACGACAGCACAAGAACAATAAGGCTGATGCATGTAACCTAAATGGAAATGAAAATATAATAAGTGCTAGTGTAAGCGCTTTGGTGATTAAGTAAGTAAATAAAAGAAAAGGAAAAGAATAATAAAAGAAAAGAATAATGAAAAAGGATGTTTCGTGACATTACCCCCTCCCTAGGGCATGAGTTCCATGAAGCGCCTGTCGTCTAACAAAATTTTCAGAGGGTAATTGTGGTGGCATGTTTTCGGTGTTTGCCTGGGGCATAGGGCGGAATAATTCGGTAGGGAATAAGGAAATAGGGATTTCAAGTCGATTCAGGGTGGCGGGTTTGGGTTTGGTCGGGTTCTTGTCATGGAATTCCTTCAACAAATCGGAGGAATGTGTGATGTTGGACCGAGGTTCCCAAGTGTCTTCATGTGGTCCATACCCTTGCCACCTGACCTTGTACTTGATTCCTCTTCCTACCTTTTGTGAGTCGAGAATCTCCTCGACTTTGAATTCTTCTTCTTCTCCTACGACAACAGGAGGTGGTTGAGTGTTCCGTGGTTGAGAAGGGAATTGCGGTTCCCTGTAAGGGGTAAGGAGGACTTTGTTGAAAATGTTGTGAATATGTTTCCATGTCAAGGGAATGTCTAGTTTATAGGAACTAGCGCCTATCTTCTTTTGAACTGTAAACGGTCCAAATGTTACGGGTATGCTTCCGCTACCTCATACGGGACATATGGAAGTTACGGAAACGACAATGGTAATTCGTTTCTATCCTTTCCTTATCAGTTCGGGACCGGACCGTACGACGACATCCGATGTTAACAGATATGATTATTTTTAATTTCCACCCTATTATCTTTTAATTATATTATCGGGAACTTTTTACAATACTTATTGTTTTATTCCAGATACTCATTGTTCTTCCTTTAACAATTAGGATTACTGGTATATAAGCATTAGTGTCCAGTAGATAGTTCTCCAGTTTAAATATCAACTTAGATCATTCCGATCTAGAGAGGTTATCCCTATAACTCCATCCGGGCTTTCCAGTCTAACTTGATAGTTGTTGTCATGAAACAATCTTTTTCGTTATTCTTTTCTTTTATTACTCTTTTCCTTTTCTTTTATTTACTTACCTAATCGTCAAAGCGCTTGCACTAGCGCTTGTTATATTTTCATTATCATTTAGGTTACACGCGTCAACCTTATTGTTCTCGCGTTGTCGTTTCACTTAGATGCGACTCTCTCGTGCCTGTCAGCTCATTGACAGGACGACGTCATTATCGTTCCGCTTCCATGCTTCTTTTCATATTGCCTTATTGTTTACTCACCTAATACCTACAGCTTTACTTATGGATACGAGCGACTCTTATTGTAGATCCTCACGGTTACGGCGCGAGACACCTCTCACGGCTTCATATCCCAATAGTATATAAGACTTAGTATTTTGTAGTTATATTCCTTAGCTCTATTCTCGTCTATTCTCCTTGGTAGCTAGACTTGTAGTTGGGTTGTTTTATCCATCCTCTTTTGCTTTTTCGTCCTCTTGCTCATCATCTATCGTGTGACGCCTGGTTGTCTCTTGTGAGAGCTAGCGAGTCGCTGACAGTTGTCCGAACTTATCCGGTCGACTTCCGGACGTCCTAAATCCACAAACATCCACAGAACCACTATGACATAGCGGGAGCACTACTGAAAGTGGTGCTAAGGTTCTTGTTCAACTTTACCTTTCCACTTTTCTACTGATTGGTAGTTACCATTCAAACCCGGAAACTATCGGAACACTGTATACTATACTATTCATACTAGACCTCATGGAACCTCACCGGAACAGTCTTAACACCAAACCGTTTGTCTCCTAACTTTTTCATCGGCTGGTCTGTCGACAAGTTAGTTCCCTCAAGCCAGACTTTATCGCCTGGCTTATACTCTACCCCGACTTTCCGCTTCCGGTCATAGAACTTCTTCATATCATCATTGGCCTTACCTAAGGCCGCTCCTACTTCCTCTCGAACTTTCTTCATACCATCTGCGAACGCCTGTGCTGTGGGGTTGTCCGAAGTCATCTGGGGTGCAGTGCCTTTGTAGGGGTTTCTACCGTTGTCAGCATAAAAAGGGGATACTTTCGTCGCGGAGTGTACTTGATCATTATAAGCGAACTCTGCGAGCGGTAACCACTCATGCCAGTCATTTTGATGGTAGTTGATAAACAGACAGAGATAGTGCTCGATCTCCTGATTTGTCCATTCTGTCTGGCCATTAGTTTGTGGGTGATACGCCGTGGTGTAGTTTGCTTCTATTCCTAAGAGACAGTAGAGTTCCTTCATGAAACGGGAATGATACTGAGGTCCTCGATCGTGTATGATTTTTCGTGGAATCCAATGTATGGAAAAGATACGGTTGCGATAAATTTTCGCCATTCCCTCTGATGTGACTGTAGTATGCAACGGAACAAGTCACAATCTTTTGGAAAAATGGTCAACAAACACTGAAATGGCGTTATATCCTCCCGACTCCAGTAGTTCCCCTATCATGTTGGTACCAATTATCTGCCAAGGCTCCGATGGGACTAAGTGTGGATGTAGTTGTCCCACCAGTTTGGTACGATGAGCTGTCGTAGCCTGGCATTTCTCACAACCTTTGACGTACTTCCCTGCATCTCGTGTAACCCCTGGCCACCAGTAGTCTCGAGTGATCAATTCCGTGGTTTTATACAGTCCAGGATGTCCCGCTAGCGGCATGTCGTGGTACTGAGTGATTTTTTAGATTGGAGTAGGCAGTTTTTCGGTACATAAACACGCCCTTTCCATGTAATGACTTTGTCAGTTTCAGTCTTCTCTGGGTTTTTCACAGCGAGGGAATCCTGTACAGTTTGATCTACTTGGTTTCTACTCTTTCAGATCTCTGATAACAGGGGATCTTCAGGAGCTGATAGATCAAGAGCATGGATGAAAAATTCTGGTTTCAGGAGAATGATGTTCTCGTTGTCCTTGTCCCCCATCTCAAGACCTGTCATCCTCAACAGGGCATCAGCTTTCATCATCGACTTACCAGGCTTATGGACAAGATTGAAATTATACTCCGCTAATTCCAGTACCCAGCGCGCTTGTCGTCGGTTGAGTTTCTGCGGTTCCTTGAAGTACTGGAGGTTTGTGTGATCCGTATAAATCTCGATCTGTTCCTCTGCGCCTAGTAAATATTGCCGCCAGTCGTCAAGAGAGTCCATGATCGCCATTAATTCTTTGTCGTAAATTTCGTAATTCCGTTCGACCTCATTGAGGGAACGAGAGTGGAAGGCAATAGGATACCATCTACTATCAACGAATTGGGATAAGACTGCGCCATTAGCATAATCGGACGAATCAGCTTCGACTCTAAACTTCCCGTGGTTATGAGGAATCAAGAGAACTACTTCCTCACAGATTCGACATTTCAATTCCTCAAACGCCTCTTGCTGGTTGTTCTCCCACTTCCAGGTCCCATTCCCTGTGAGCTGTGTTAGTGGCTTTGCTACAAGACTGAACCCACGAATGAATCGTCGGAAGAAGTTGCAGAATCCTAGAAACTGCTGGACATCGCACTTTTTTCATGGAGTGATCCATTCCCGAACAGCTTGTACTTTCTTGGGGTCCATGCAAATAGTTCCATTACCAATGATAATGCCAAGGTAGTCGATAACCGGTTTTTCGAAAGAACATTTTTCGGGTTTTAGGAACAATTTGTGCTTCCGTAAAATGTCAAGTACTTGCTTTACGATTTGCCAGTGTTCTTCGATGTCATCAGTGAAGATCAGAATATCGTCCATGTAGACGATAATGTGTCCTTCATTAATGAGATTTTGCAAGATGTGGTTCATGAAACCTTGGAATGTCGCAGGAGAGTTAGTGAGTCCGAAGAGCATAACGGTGGGTTCGAACAACCCCTGGTTAGTTTGGAAAGCTGCTTTCCACTCATCACCTTCCTTTATCCAAATGTTGTTAAAACCCCATCGGATGTCCATTTTTGTGAAGACCTTAGCACCCTTCAAACGATCAATTAGCTCCTGAATGAGAGGAAGTGGATACCAGTTTTTAACCGTCATCTCATTCAGTTTGCAATAATCTTGTACTGGTCATAGAGTGCCATCTTTCTTCTTAACGAAGAAAAAAGGTGAAGCCATCTGGGAAGTGGAAGGTCGAATTCGTCCGGTTTGGAAGTTCTCTTCAAGGAATTTGTCGAGAGCCTCCTGTTCTTTCGGGTTTAGCGGATATACCTTGCAGTCCAAAGGTTTGGAACCTGGCATTAGATTGATAGCATGGTCCCAAGGGCATCATTGTGGTAACTGGTCGAACTCCTTCTGGCTGAAAGCATTGGGATACTCCTTGACGTAGGATTTGGAAGTGTCGAACTCTTCAGCTGTTTCCTTCTTGGCCTGTTCCTCCGTCCACTTCTGTGACTGTACTTGCTCGTGAACATATCTATCCCAGTTGAACAAGAAAAGCTGTTCGCCTTCCTGCAATGCTGCTCTAGAATGAGTATCCTCTGGTGTCCAAAAGTGTGGGTTATAACCACATCTTGTTGGACACCTGTCGAAAATTAGTTCAGACATTTTCCAATCCTTGCTAGGGTTATGATGTATTAGCCAGTCTAGTCCTAGAAAGATATTATTCTTTCCTAGACTTACTACTCTGAATTGTACGATTTCTGAATGATCACCAATAGTCATCCGGATCTCGACATACTTGTCTATTGATCTGGAGTCATTGAGTGTACTGTCGGCATTATAGATGGGTGTCTTGATTGGTAAGTCCTTTGTGACGAGGTTGTGCCGTTTGACGAATTCTGAGTCAATGCATGAACTGGTAGCTCCACTGTCGAGGAGTCCTTCTGTGACAATTTGTCAAGCATCCTCCAGTGTCTCGAGTATTGCCGGAAGTTTCAGACTTTTGCCGCGTGTCCCGCGAACATAACTCCTTTTGTTCTTGAGACTTCGGATGGCAGTGACTGCTGTTTTCCAGTTCCGTTTTCATATGTCAATGACAGTTTCTTCAGAGGCTTCTTTCTCCCTGGAAGAGGGCATCCAAGTTCATAACAATCCCACTGCTCTCGGGATTTGATCTTCTCTAACTCTCTGAGCTAGCCATTCAGTGGTGTTGGGTTCGTACCGTATAGGTTTTTCGGATTTTTCGGATTTGTGTGTAAAGGCAGATGCATTTTTCTGTCTAGTACCTGTACTAATTCTATAATCAACGCCGTTATCAACAAAACCCGAAACATCCGTGTTCGAAGGCTCCTGCAGACCTATATCTACTGAGGAGCCTTGGGAAAACCCAAATCATTAATAAAGTCCGTACGTTCCTGCTCACTGTTACGGGTATGCTTCCGCTACCTTGTACGGAACATCCAGAAGTTACGGAAATGACAATGGTGATTCGTTCCTATCCTTTCCTTATTGGTTCAGGACCGGACCATACGACGACATCCGATGTTAATGGATATGATTACTTTTAATTCCCACCCTATTATCTTTTAATTATATTATCGGGAACTTTTTACAATACTTATTGTTTTATTCCAGATACTCATTGTTCTTCCTTTAACAATTAGGATTACTGGTATATAAGCATTAGTGTCCAGTAGATAGTTCTCCAGTTTAAATATCAACTTAGATCATTCCGATCTAGAGAGGTTATCCCTATAACTCTGTCCAGACTTTCCAGTCTAACTTGATAGTTGTCTGAACTTATCCGGTCGACTTCCGGACGTCCTAAATCTACGAACATCCACAGAACCACTACGACATAGCGGGAGCACTACTGAAAGTGGTGCTAAGGTTCTTGTTCGACTTTACATTCTACCTTTCCACTTTTCTACTGATTGGTAGTTACCATTCAAACCCGGAAACTATCGGAACACTCTGTACTATACTATTCACACTAGACCTCACGGAACCTCACCGGAACAGTCTTAACACTCACTCATGTTTAGCATGATACCTTGGACTACCGCCTTTCTCTTATGTGGGCAATTTCTACTCATGTGGCCTGGTTTGCCACAGTTGAAGCAAAGTCGCTTCTCCCTTGCCTGGTCGATGTCCATCGGTCTGCCCATTCCTCCGAACGTGGTGCCAGTGGCGTCTCTCCTCTGTGCTGCAGGATACTCTGCTCTCGGAGCTGCTTTCAGCTCCTGTCGGTTCTGCTGAGTGGACGACTGTCCACGACTCTGTCCCTGTGGGTTAGCATTCCACCACCCTGTCATGAAGTGAGCCACCTCCTATTATTTTCCTTTCCTTACGATACACCACCCAAACACCCTTACCTATAATAATCATTCTGGAACCTTCCATTCTGTTCTATTAGTTCCGTTCCATTCCTTGTGCCTGAGCTATACAGTATTACCTCATAGTTCCCACACTCCACCTTGTATATATAAGCCCGCCCCCACAACCTGGTCCCTTATCTTGACCTCTTTGTCATTGGGACCAGGTATGTCTTTTACTTACTTACTTGTATTTATTATCAATATAACTTTGATGTTGGGACCAGCTGCCTGTTTCCGTCTAAGTCTCCGCTCTGCCGTGCCACCGTCGTCACCTCTTTGTGACACACCCCGCATACCCGTAACCTCTCTTCTGTTCAGCCCACTGCCGCCTTATGTTATCAGCCCCTGTAACTACCTTCTTCAACTCCTTGTAGTCTTCAAAGGGCTCCGTTTGTCCTTTAATAATGTTGTACAGAAGGGTGTGATCAACGGCTCTCTCCACTAGGGTAAGGACATGCAACTTGTTCTTCTTGTACCTGGCATCCTTCAACAACAATTCAAATTCTTTGAAAAAGTCGCCAGCCGAAGACTTCCCCTGTCAGATATAAGTTAGTTTGTGGCGGGCCTCCTTCTCCTTCACGACATTCGTGAACTCCTTCTCCTTCACGACATTCGTGAACTCCTTGTCCATATCGTCAATGAGCTGCTTCCCCGTAATGTCCCATAACCCCTTGTCAATGTCGAAGTGGTCATCAGTGTATACCTGGGCCCATTCGTCGGCCTTTCCTCTGACCAGGAAGGACATGATGATAGTGGTGACTCGATGGGAATTGTCGACCTGCTTCATCTCTGTTAACTTGGAAACGTAGGCCATCATTCTTTGTCGCCATGGTCAATAGGTGGTGGGATCTCCATCATAGTTCCCTGGTGTATTGACAAACACCCGGCGTGGATTAGAGGTGACGTTAGTGACTTCTGTTGGGTCGGGTGCATGTATCGACCAATCAGTCATGTTGAGTTATAGTAGGGGGGGATGAGCATGTTTGGTAAAAATGAAAATGTGTAACATATCGAGAAAACTAGTTTCCAATGGCGTGTTGAATCCTAGGCAAGTTTGTAAAAGTTTGTTGTGACGGGTGGTATGTGGTAGAAGCTCTATTCTTCTGTCAGCGACTCGCTAGCTCTCACAAGAGACAACCAGGCATCACACAATAGACAATGAGCAAGAGGGCAAAAAAGCAAAAAGAGGATGGATAAG
Organism: Lentinula aciculospora; assembly: GCA_028011355.1. NCBI lineage: Eukaryota > Fungi > Basidiomycota > Agaricomycetes > Agaricales > Omphalotaceae > Lentinula > Lentinula aciculospora. The sequence continues at coordinate 76,551 of JAOTPV010000120.1, forward strand.
ACAACCCAATACTAGTCTAGCTACCAAGGAGAATAGACGAGAATAGAGCTAAGGAATATAACTACAAAATACCTAGTCTTATATACAAAATGGGATATGAAACCGTGAGAGATGTCTCGCACCGTAACCATGAGGATCTACAATAAGAGTCGCTCATATCTATAAGTAAAGCTGTAGGTATTCGGTGAGTAAACAATAAGGCAATATAAAAAGAAGCATGGAAGCGGAACAATAATGACGTCGTCCTGTCAATGGGTTGACAGGCATGAGAGAGTCGCGCCTAAGTGAAACGACAGCATGAGAACAATAAGGCTGATGCATGTAACCTAAACGGAAATGAAAATATAATAAGCGCTAGTGTAAGCACTTTGGTTATTAGGTAAGTAAATAAAAGAAAAGGAAAAGAATAATGAAAAAGGATGTTTCATGACAAGAACCAGAGCTAGAAACTGAAGCCAACCCTGTTGCACCATCTCCAGAGCCTATCATCATCGATATCTCAGTTACACCAGAACCACTATCCCCATCACCTGAGCCCATCCCTACTGAAACCACTCCTATCATGTCTCATCCTCCCACTACCCAAGACCTTGCTGTGCTGATTCAACAACTCGCTACACAACAGATGGCGCTACAAATGGCAGTAGCTAGCATCGCTAACAACATCAGCACCAACAAAGGTGTTAGCAAACCCCAGACATACAATGGGAAGTGCAGTGATGATGCACGACGCTTCATCGTTGCCTTTGAACTATGGGCACAGGGTATCCATTCCCTTAATAATGAACAGGAAAAAATCAAATTGGCCATCTCATACCTTGATGGTGACACAGCTATTTGAGCTACTCCTGTTATGATTGTGCACAAAGGGATTGTCAGAAAAGATCACGGGATGATTGCAGGAAATAGTGAAGATAATTACTTCATGAAGTAAAATGATCCTAGACAATGTAGTCGGACCTTGACTCCACTATTAGTGTCAGCGACTCGCTAGCTCTCACAAGAGACAACCAGGCGTCACACGATAGACGATGAGCAAGAGGATGAAAAAGCAAAAAGCGGATGGATAAAACAACCCAACTACAAGTCTAGCTACCGAGGAGAATAGACGAGAATAGAGCTAAGGAATATAACTACCAAATATCTAGTCTTATATACAAAATGGAATATGAAACCGTGAGAGACATCTCGCACCGTAACCGTGAGGACCTACAATAAGAGTCGCTCGTATCCATAAGTAAAGCTGTAGGTATTCGGTGAGTAAACAATAAGGCAATATAAAAAGAAGCATGGAGGCGGAACAATAATGACGTCGTCCTGTCAATGAACTGACAGGCACGAGAGAGTCGCGCCTAAGTGAAACGACAACGCGAGAACAATAAGGTTGACGCGTGTAATCTAAATGATAATGAAAATATAATAAGCGCTAGTGTAAGCGCTTTGGTGATTAGATAAGTAAAGAAAAGAAAAAGAATAATAAAAGAAAAGAATAATGGAAAAAGATCGATTCATGACAATTAGTAGAATCCTCGACACTTTGTGTGTCCCAAGAAAAGAAAGTGAAACATGTTCCGTTCGCGATGACAGTCGTGGAACGTACTGACAGTAGGGATGTTAAAACAATGATATGTTTAAGTGATTAATTGGTATTACTATCGAAGTGCTATCAAGGTTGATATTTAAACTAAGGAACTACCTATTCAATACCATAGCTTTATACTAAAGGTAAGTGAGGATCGTGAAGTGATGCCATGCCCAAATGGGTTAGCTCATAAGTAAAGAACAAAGGAAGAGATATAAAAGGAATAGTGTGAATCCAATAAGGATAAAAAGAGATAACGAGTAATTGCTTCATGTTGGAATTCCTTTGCAAAGTAATTGCATAGTGGTAAAAGGATATAAGTAATATATCTAAGTAGCGGAATGAATCGCAAAGCTTCGTAATGACTTAGCTTGCATAGATATAACAGTATCACCCTCTTAGGCTTTCGCCCTCGAAAGCCTACGCGATGGTTGACAATTAACGAATCTAAAATTAGGTAGAATGGAAAAGTAAAAAGGAAAAGTAAATTTTCAAAATGCCATGCAAGTTATGATCGAGGTAAACAAAAAATTTGAAGTCAAACCTGCCCTCAATGAAGGATTTGGGGGTGCTGAGTTAGGAGGAAAATTGGATTTGCTTGCGGAGCAAACCAAAGCCTTGAAGAGGCAGATGGGCACTCTTCTCGGTTTCACGAGTCAAACAGCCTTCGCGATAGAAGAGCTGGTTCATCTTGTTCAGCAACGACCTGCAGAAGTGGTAGCAGATGAAGAGAAGGATGAGGAAGAAGGGGAAGAAGAAGGAGAAGAAGAAGAAAAAGAAGACAAAGAAGATGAGGAGGAGAGAAAAAGAAGAAGGGTTCGCAAAGGAAAACGTTGTGCAACGTGATTCCCGCGAAGGGTTGTAGTAGATTTGTGGGACTTATATATAATTTTATATAGTTTAGTATTTGTTTACTTGTTGTTTTTTGTTTGTTGTTTTTTGTTTTTTGTTTTTTGTTTTTTGTTTTTTGTTTTTTGTTTTTTGTTTTTTGTTTTTTGTTTTTTGTTTTTTGTTTTTTGTGTTTTGGCTTTGTTTATTGTTGTCTTTTGCCTTTTTTGGTGGTTTTGATTACGTAAGGTGTTGTTGGTGATTAAGTGTTCATGGTGTGCAGAGTTAAAATTCGTTCCACAAGGAAAGAATTGCAATGGTTTTGGAAGGAAGGGAATGTGAGAGTTCAAGTTAGTTCCACAAAGAATAAATTGTGTAACTCCTTGCCATAGGGATTTGGAGTTTGTAGGTAATGAAGTAGGTAGAACGGAATGTGATTGTGATGAATTGCGATCATTTTGTGAGGAGTTTGTTACTATGAAAAATAAAAATTGAAAATTAGTAATGCCAGTGAATGAATAGTAAAATTAAGTATTTGGTAAATCACAATGGTCCAGGTTTGTGAGGGTAATGAAAATGAAAGGCTGGAACCAACTTGTCCATGGCAACCCAGGAAAACTCTTCATCTGTACCTTCGTATCCTGCTCACCATATGTAATACCGTAGTGGACATTTTTTGTATCAACAATCCAATTTTGAATCTAATACCTCTGCAACATTGTATTCCTCTTTGCCCTCGACTTCCACTGGAGGTGGAGGAGTTTGTTCACAATGTGGAATTGAGTTTGGAGTGTCATGAAACGATCTTTTTTCATTATTCTTTTCTTTTATTATTCTTTTCCTTTTCTTTTATTTACTTACCTAATCACCAAAGCACTTACACTAGCACTTATTATATTTTCATTATCATTTAGGTTACACGCGTCAACCTTATTGTTCTCGCGTTGTCGTTTCACTTAGGCGCGGCTCTCTCGTGCCTGTCAGTTCATTGACAGGACGACGTCATTATCGTTCCGCTTCCATGCTTCTTTCTATATTGCCTTATTGTTTACTCACCTAATACCTACAGCTTTACTTATGGATACGAGCGACTCTTTGTCACAAAGAGGTGACGACGGTGGCGGAGCGGAGCGGAGACTTAGGCGAAAGCGGACACTGGTCCCAACGACAAAGTTATATTGATAATAAATACAAGTAAGTAAGTTCAAGACATACCTGGTCCCAACGACAAAGAGGTCAAGATAAGGGACCAGGTTGTGGGGGCTGGCTTATATATACAAGGTGGAGCGTGGGAACTATGAGGTAATACTGTATAGCTCCGGCACAAGGAATGGAACTAATAGAATGGAATGGAATGTTCCGGAATGATTATTGTAGGTAGGAGGGCTTGGATGGTGTATCGTAAAGAAAGGAAAATGATAGGGGGTGGGCTCACTTCATGACATTACCCCCCTCCTTATGACCATTGCCCTCAATGGTCAAGCTTTTGCCGCCTGAGGGTGCTTTTTGTGGAATTTTCGGATAGTTGCTGGGGCGTGTTCAAGATTTGGTGCAGGTTCCCATGAGTTGTGTCCTGCATCGTAGCCTTTCCACTTTACCAAGTACTCTAGCTTCTTCCACCTAATCCGACTATCCAAGATGTCCTCGACTTCATACTCCGGCTCATCCTCATCCTCTAGATATACTGGTTCCGGTGGTGTTGCAATTTCGCCGTTTACGGTGTTCCCTCTCCAAGGGTACAATTTATCAACATGGAACACAGGATGGATGCGGTCCAGGGATAGTGGGAGGTCTAAACGGTAGTCCAGGGGCCCAACCTTCTGCAAAATGGTGTAAGGTCCTAGCTGTCGATCCCCAAGTTTCTCACTGGAAAGTTGGAGCTTGATGTCCTCTGCGCTTAGCCAGACCTGATCTCCAACTTGGAATTGATGTGCCTTTCGTTTTCCCCGTTCGTAGTTTTCCTTTTGCCGTCGTTTCCCCAGGTGTAGCGCCGCCCCAGCATCCTGTCGTGCATCCCGCAGTATCTGGATGCGATCATCCACCGCCGGAATCCCACTCCGTTGTCCAACTGGAATGTTAAATAGAGGCAGATAACCATAGGTGAGTTCGAATGGGGACGTTCCAAGTGCAGAGTGGGTGCGAGAGTTAATCACAAATTCCGCCATAGGTAGGTGCTCCGCCCAGTCGTCCTGGCGGCGTCCCACATAGAGTCTGAGGTATTTTTCGACTTCTTGGTTTGCCCGTTCGGTCTGTCCGTTTGCTTGGGGGTGGTACCCTGAGGTGAGGTTTGATTTGATTCCTAGGCGGGAGAGTAATGATCGCATGAGTTTTGCTGCAAACTGGGGTCCCCGGTCTGATACAAAGCGGAGGGGAAGACCATGGAGGCGAAAAATTTCGCGATAGTAGATGTCGGCCACACCTGCTGCTGTGATTGAAGTTGTACAAGGAATTGCATGGATTTGTTTACCGTAAAGGTCCGTGCAGACTAGAATCGCGTCATACCCTTGCGAGTTGGGCAGCTGTGTGATCAAGTCAACTCCCACTTCTTCCCACAAGCCTGCTGGGACGTCTAGAGGTAGTGTTACTGCTCGTGGGTGTCTCTGTATCTTCTTCCTTGCACAAGTCTCGCATCCTTCAACATATTTTTCTACAAAGGATCGCAGGGTGGGCCACCAAAAGTGGGTGCTGACGAGGTCAAGGGTATTGTGAAGTCCAGGGTGGCCAGCAGAGGGGTTATCGTGGCATTGCTTGAGTACTTCTTTCCGGAGGTCATCATCTGGTGGGACATATACTCTTCCTCGGTGGTATACTAGTCCCTTGTCTTCTTCCCATTCTGCTATCCCATTGGCCAAGCGTTTGAGACCGCTTCTCCTAAGCTCTTCCAGTCCTTCCAGTACTTGGGCCTCCTTTTGAGACGCCTGTCGGATGCGGTCCTCCAGTGGGTTTTGTAGTGAGATAGCTGCCACTTGCATGAAATGGGCTGGTTTCAGAACAATCTGTTGTCGATTATCTTCGCTATCCAGAACCTGATATGCTGCCATACGAGAGAGAGCGTCTGCCTGAGTGTTGGACTTGCCAGGGCGGTGAGTGAGCTGGAAGTCGAATCGGGACAACCATAGTGCCCATCGCGCCTGCCGTCTACTGAGGTCTTGAGCAGAACGCCAGAATTCCAGGTTTGCGTGGTCGGTGAGAATCTCGAACGGTTGTGGTGAACCTTCCAGGAAGCTTCTCCAGTCCTTTAATGCTTCGATGATAGCGAGCATCTCTCGGTCATAGATTTCGTAGTTTCGTTCAGCTGCTTGCATGGAGGCTGATCGAAATGCCACTGGGTGCCACTGGCCGTCGTCTTGTTTCTGCATTAGGGCTCCTCCCGTAGCAAAGCCTGATGCATCTACCTCAAGTTGTGTGAGCCTATTAGGGTCCCAGAGTGCCAGTACCGGTGCTGTGATGAATGCTTCCCTTAGGGTATCGAATGCTTGTTGTTGGTGTGTCCCCCAACTGAAGCCTGTATCCTTTTTTGTTAGGTCGTTCAGAGGGCGTGCTATGCGGGCAAAGTTCCGTATGAATCGACGGTAGAAGTTAGCGAAGCCTAGGAATCCCCGTAGTTCTCGTAGATTCTTTGGGGTAGGCCAGTCGCGGACTGCAGCTACTTTTACTGGATCCATGCGCACTTCACCTTCTGATATCACTAGTCCCAAATACTCAACCTGAAGCTCCTCAAACTCGCATTTCTCTGGTCGCAGGTAGAGGTCATGTTTCTCCAGCCGCTTTAGTACCTCTCGCACCACCTGCCGGTGTTCTTGCAAATTGTTACTGAAGATGAGGATGTCGTCTAGGTAGACTGCTACCTTACCAGCCGCCACTAGGTCTGAAAAGATGGAATTCATGAGCGCTTGGAAGGTAGCTGGCGAGTTGGTGAGACCGAAGAACATTACACTGGGTTCAAATAACCCTCGGTTGGTTGCAAAAGCGGCCTTCCACTCATCACCCTCCTTAATCCGGACATTGTTGTAGCCCCATCTGACGTCAAATTTGGTGAAGTACCGTGCCCCCTGTAGACGGCTGACAATGTCAGCGACCAGTGGGAGAGGATAGCGGTTCTTTAGGGTTACTTGGTTGAGTTTCCGGTAATCCTGTACGAAGCGGAGCTTCCCATCTTTCTTCTTAACAAAGAAGACGGGTGAAGACAGTGGCGATTTTGAGGGGCGAATGTAGCCTTTTCGGAGGTTGTCATCCAGGAAGCGGTCGAGTTCACCTTGTTCATTCAATGACATTGGATAGACTTTTGTGCGCATGGTTTCCGGTGCACCTGGGATCAATTCTATAGCATGATCCCAGGGTTGGTGGTCAGGGAGGCGCTCTGAAGCAGTTTCAGAGAATACTTTTTCGAAATCGCGGTAGGGTTCTGGGACCATTTCTTCAAAGGTTTTCATGGGTTTTGTTTTGTGGGCTTGTTCCGCTAGCTGTTGGGAGTAGGTGAACCCTGCAGCACACCAGACTTCATCTGTTTGTTCGTGTAAGATTCCTGACTTCACCCATGCACGTCGGGTTCGTCGGTTTGCTCGAATGCGGTGTATGGGCGACTCTTCTGTCTCCTCATCCAGTGTGTCAAGTGGTGGTTCAGGGGTGATCACAGTTTCAATTTCCTCCGCCGTGTCTTGCTCTTCCACCTCCTCTATCGTTGTTTGTTGGGATCTGACTGTGAGTCGTCCTTTCTCCCAGTCAATATCTGGATTGGCCTTACGTAGCCAGGGGAGTCCTAAGATTAGGTCTTCGCCTCCCAGATTGGTTACTAGCAAGTCTGTCCACCGTTCTTGGTTATCAACAGTCAGGGCTAGGCGTGCAAAGTGTGTGATCTGCCCTGCTCGGTTAGCAGACCCATCAATGTTAAAGACGCCAATGGGTTTCCTGAGTGGGAAGGTCCTTACACGGTGACGGGTGACAAACTCTTGGTTCAAAAATAGAGCAGTGGCTCCAGAATCAACCATGGCTGCAGTTGCTATACTGTGATTTCTTCCTCTTAGTTTTGCGTTAATTCGGAAGTGAGATGAATTGGAGTTCAATTCCGAAATAGTAGATATTTTACAAGATGGGAGAGAATCATACGCAGATGTGGAATGTATAGCGAACTGGTTTACGGGTACTCTCGATGCAGCCGAGACGGGCACCCGCTTTAAAAACCCTCCTGAGAACCTGGTGCTGGGGCCATGGCATTGGCTCTGTTAAGGAGCTCCTGGAGCTGGGCAATCTGGGTGGAGAGGTCAGGCGTAAGTGGGGACGGAGCAGTGGGGGCTGGAATGGACGCGGCAATTTGGACAGGTTCATTGGGGAAGAGGGTGAACGGTGTCGAAGCAGAAGCAGAGACTTGTTGACGGCGGGGTTGTTGGCGCTTACCCCGGCCACGTTCTAGACCCATGAACTTGTCTTGGCAGACTGATTCTAGGTGGCCTCGTCGTCCACAGTAGCGGCAAACTGTCTCCTTGTATGAGCAGTTCCTCTTTTCGTGACTCTGCGAGCCACACCCATAACACCTTCCTCTCATCTGGGCCACGAAGCTTTCTCTGCTGTTACCACTAGTGTGTGTGGCATCGACATCCATAGCATGGGAGTTGGCAGGGGGGGAGGAGATATGGGAGGTGCCTGGGTTGCGACCTGTCATGGTGGGATCGTGCAGGAACACATCCACTGAAATTGCTCGCCTGATAGCCTCCTCCAGGGTGGGAGCCAGTCCCTGGGCTATATTGACCACAATGAGATTTTGTCGGATCTCTGGGTTGAGGCCGCTATGGAAGCGTTCTCGCAGGTCGACGTCTGAAAGCCCGGTCCGATCACCAATGTCCTTGAAATTCTGTGCAAATTCCGCTACCGTTTGACCTTTTGCCTGCCTGAGATGCTGGATTGCATTCCGGGCCTCCATACCTGCATCAATGGATTCAAATCGGAGGGTGAAGGCTGTTTTGAAGTCTTCCCATCGTCCATTGAAAGGTTGTTGGTTATGGCTGAATTCTAGGAGGTATGGTGTGGCCCAGTCAGCAGCCTTGCCTGAGAAGAATCCTAGCGCTGCCTTGATCAGCTTCCCTTCGTTGCTACTCAGATCTGGTTGTTCCATTGCCCAGCTTTGATACTGAGCAATGAAGCGACGTGCTTCTGCACTACTAGAGCCTTTGAAGAGCTCAGGTTTATTCATACTGGACTTGGCTGAGGCTTTGTGGAGGTTGGCCGTGAGCTGGGCCACCTGCTCGATGAGCTGTGCCATGAGCTGGTTTGTGTTGACTTCAGAGGTCGACATAATGGATGGGGGTGCAGTGGGAGTAGGGATAAGGATGGGTGTGATCACGGTACCGTCGGAAAGGTTCTCCTCTTCACTGATGGAGTTGGCAGCAGCGTTTGGACAGGGTTGAGAACTGCAATCAGCCCAGGAGCTGCTTTTGCTGCGGTGGATGTGGGTTTGGTCTTTAGTATCAAAAGCGTGTGGGTAGGCAGAGCAGTCAATAGCTTGGGCGGGCAGGCTTGGTGCGGAGGTGTCTGTAGACGTGGTGGAAGCGGAGCCTGCAAGGATAACCTAATCGGTAGGCTATCAGTGCAGTAAGGGATCTTGACCTAATGTCACAAAGAGGTGACGACGGTGGCGGAGCGGAGCGGAGACTTAGGCGAAAGCGGACACTGGTCCCAACGACAAAGTTATATTGATAATAAATACAAGTAAGTAAGTTCAAGACATACCTGGTCCCAACGACAAAGAGGTCAAGATAAGGGACCAGGTTGTGGGGGCTGGCTTATATATACAAGGTGGAGCGTGGGAACTATGAGGTAATACTGTATAGCTCCGGCACAAGGAATGGAACTAATAGAATGGAATGGAATGTTCCGGAATGATTATTGTAGGTAGGAGGGCTTGGATGGTGTATCGTAAAGAAAGGAAAATGATAGGGGGTGGGCTCACTTCATGACACTCTTATTGTAGATCCTCACGGTTACGGCGTGAGATATCTCTCACGGCTTCATATCCCAATAGTATATAAGACTTAGTATTTTGTAGTTATATTCCTTAGCTCTATTCTCGTCTATTCTCCTCGGTAGCTAGACTTGTAGTTGGGTTGTTTTATCCATCCTCTTTTGCTTTTTCGTCCTCTTGCTCATTGTCTATCGTGTGACGCCTGGTTGTCTCTTGTGAGAGCTAGCGAGTCGCTGACATGGAGTATAGAGTTCGAGTTGGGATACATGGAAGACTGGGTGGATATGACTAAGGTATGAAGGGAGTTGTAGCTTGTACAAGAGAGTTCCTATGCACTTGAGAACTTTGAACAGTCTGTACTTCTTGGAGAACTTCGCGGTAGGTCAAGTGGTTTTAATGTGCTTTGCTAGTACAAATACCTGTGAATCAATGGGAAAATCTGGGTGATTAATATGTTTTCTGTCCGCTTGCTCTTTGTATTGAGCTTGCGCATTAGTAATTTCTTCGTGGAGAAAAGCATGAATCTCATCTAAATTTGTTGCAAAGTCAATTGCATGATCGGAATGGATATCGATTTCAGGTTTCACTGTGATGTTAGGATGATAACCTTTATTTGCGAAGAATGGAGTAATACCAGTGGATGCGCTCAGAGCATTGTTGTATGCAAATTCCACGATAGGCAGAAGCTTTGCCCAATCGTCCTGTTGATACACACAATACATACGGATGTATTGTTCCAGAGTCTGGTTAACTCGTTCTGTTTGTCCATCCCCCTCAGAATGATATCCGGAGGTGAAGTGTAGTTTGATTGAGAGAGCTTCTCCTAAAGCACAAAAGAAAGCCAACACAAATTCCGAGCCTTGGTCAGAAGTGACATGGCTAGGAACTCCATGTGTCGAGAAAATGTGATGAATGAATAATTCCGCAAGCTCTTCAGACGTTATTTTGTCATGTGTCGTGATGAAGATGCCTTGTTTTGAGGCTCGATCCACGATTACTAAAATAGCTGTATGTCCTTTAGAGTCCGGTAATTGTTCAATGAAGTCCATCAATATAGAATCCCAAGATCAGATGGGAACTGGGAGTGGTTTAAGTAGACCGTAAGGCCTATGTCGACAAGGTTTATTGCATCTGCAAACCATACACGAATTAATATAATCACGAACAAATTCGCGAACCTTTGGCCAAGTGTACTGTCATCGAATAGCTTCCAGAGTCTGGTTTTGACCAAAATGACCTGAGAGTGGGTGATTGTGAAAGTAGCGTAGAATTTGAAGTTGTAAATTAGAAATGTTAGGAATGTAAATGCGATCATCAAGTCATAACAGTCCATCAAAAACTATTGTCCAACAAGTGTTTGAACCATCCTTTGCGGATGTCAGTCCCGTGATTGATTCCAGATCCATTTCGATTGAATCGTGAATAGCGGAATGAAGTGCCTCTATATCCATAACAATGGAGGCGCGAAGTGCCGGTCCTTCTAGGAATGTAGCTCGAAGGGAAGTAGTTAGTTGTTCATTAGTGAATATAGGTCTGAAATTCTGTGGGTTAACTTGCACGTAGCCAATATCCCCCTCTTTTGGGTAGACGTCCCAGCGTCTAGTCATTGAGTCAGGTTTTTCACCTAGCTTACCTGGTCTGAATCGGATCACCATATTAAATTGATGCAGGTACTCCAACTAACAAACTTGTCGTTGCGTAAGGATTTTCATCGTCAAGAAGTATTTGAGATTCTTGTGATCAGTAATGATGTTGATAGGATCTCCCGATCCCTTGAGGTAATGTCGCCAGCCTTTGAATGCTTCGAAGATAGCGAGAAGCTCCTTATCATGAGTGTCGTAGTTGAGTTCTGCAGCTTGAAAAGTCCTCGAGAGGAATGCAATAGGGTGAATTTCTCCGTCAGGTAGTAGGATCAATAGGATCGCGGCTAATGCGTAATCTAAGGCATCTGTTTCCACGATTAGATGTCCATTTGGTTCCCAATGTGCCAGAATAGGAGCATGAGTGAAGCTGTATTTGAGCTTCTCAAAGGCTTCCTGGCAATCGGTATTCCAATTCCACGGTGTATCCTTTCGCGTGAGTCGCGTCATCGCAACTATGATATTGCTATAATTATAAATAAAACATCGATAGAAATTAGCAAATCCACGAAAAGACTGGACGTCTTTGACTTTCCGAGGTACCGGCCAGTCAATGATAGCTTTTACTTTGTCTTTTGACATCGGCAAGCCCTCCGGGGAAAGAATATAACCAAGATACTCTACTGTATCGACCTCCCATTCGCGTAGAGTCGATGTTTACAGAGATGACGGAGGACCTCTTGAACATGTTTGCAATGTAATGCCTCGTCATCGGAGTAAATAAGTATGTCGTCAAGATAGATGATAACATAAACATCTAAAAGATCAGTGAATATATCATTTACAAACCTTTGGAAAGCTGCTGGAGCATTAGTGAGTCCAAATGGCATAACCTTCCATTCGTAAGAACCCTAATGAGTTCTGAATGTCATTTTCCATTTGTCGCCTTCCGTGATTCAAACTAACTGGTACACATGAGCAAGATCGAGTTTAGTATAAACCGTAGCTTTTTTCGGAGCATCTAGTAAATCAGAAATGAGAGGCAAAGGATAACAATCCTTTTTCGTGATGTTGTTAAGACCGCGAAAGTCTATGCAAAGTCGAAGTTTTCCGTCCTTTTTTGGTATGAACAATACCGGAGCTCCATGAGGAGAGGACAAAGGTTGAATAACGCCTGATTCGAGGTGCTTATCGATGAAATCACGTAGAGCCTCTAATTCCTTGGTAGAAAGAGGGTAAAGGCGACCAATAGGTGGTTCAGCGCCTTCCTCCAATTCAATCTTTAGGTCATAGGGTCAATGCTCAGGCAGCACTTCAGATTCGACATTGTCAAAGACATCCGCGAAGTCCATGTAATGCTTCGGTAATGAGGGAGGATTGCTGTTGTTTGCCGAAGTTGTCGAAGCAGCTTGCGCTGTGACTTCGCTGTGAACTGTGTGGAAAATTAACGGTTCACACTTGGCATTCTTGCAAGCATGGTTGAAGAGTTCCGCATTGACAAGAGCAATGTCGATCTCTGGGTTTTCAAGTCATGAAGCGGCCAATTGAGCCACCAAAAGATAGGAATAGATGGGTTCATAGGGGAAAGAGTCCGATAAAGGATGAGGTGAATGGCGAGAATGAGTTCGCGAAGAGGGTCACGAAGGAACCTCTTTGGAACTAATGGTAGGCTGACCCCACAAGGGGACAGTTTCTTCCGGAACGGGTGTTCACAGAAGTGAGGACATCGAGGGAAACTGTTATATCTATACAAGCTAAGTCTTTCTGAAGCTTCACGAACTATTCCGCTACTTAGATATTACTTATATCCTTTGACCACTATGCAATTACTTCACGAAGGAATTCCGACGCGAAGCAATTACTCTTTATCTCTTATCATTCTTATTGGATTTACACTATCCCTTTTATATCCCTTCCTTTGTTCTTTACTTATGAGCTAACCCATTTGGGCATGGCATCGCTTCGCGATCCTGACTTACCTTTAGTATAAAGCTATGGTATTGAATAGGTAGTTCCTTAGTTTAAATATCAACCTTGATAGCACTTCGATAGTGATACCAATTAATCAGCTATCTTTATCATCATTTTAACATCCTCACTGTCAGTACGTTCCGCGATGGTCATTGTGAACGGAACATGTTTACCTTTCTTCTCTTGTGGACATGCGAAGTGTCAAGGACTCTACTAATAGTGGAGTCAAGGTCCAACTACTTTGTATAGGATCATTTTACCTCACGAAGTATTTTACTTCGTATTTTCCCGCGATCATCCCGTGATCATTCCTTATGATCCCATTGTGCACGATCATAACAGAAACTCAACTTGCTTAGTGGAATGGAATGTAATGTTTCTTGATGCCCAGTCAATCAATGGATTGTAGCAGGTCAAGAAACTGTAACCTAAAACTGCTTCGCAAGAGGAATCTAGTAAAGTGACATAAAATGTCAGTAGTATTAGCTCGCCAGAGGGAAACCAAGCATTAAGAGACGTAGTCTCGGAAATTGGTTTCAGAGATAAAGAACCATCGAAAAGTCAGAGATTGATTGAAGGGATAGAAGAAGTAGGAAGAACATGTTTATACACGAAACGAGAATCAATAAAACAATCAGTAGACCCAGAATCGAGTAATGAAACAAAAGAAAGCTTCACGGAAACGTTGTGAAGTGGAAAATCTATAGTAATAGGTATGGTAAAAGATCGTTCATCATAGGAAAGAGTGGATGCATTTAATTTAACTTCCCCAGTAGTACGAACCTGGTCCATGCAACTCCTGCTTCATACTGGGGTACAGGAGTTGTGGACTATTTTTCCAATACCAAAGAGGTACTTGTGACTGCTTCCTGTGTTTCCGCGGTGTGTCCGCGAGTTTTGCGAGCCTTCCATTTCTCACAGTCATCGAACTTATGATTCCCACCACAAAATCTGCACAGCCCCAACTTCTTTCGACGTTCCGACTCCTTCGCGAGGAGTTTTCCATCTGAGCCGAGGTTGCTTGCGTATGCTGGTGTTATGATCGTGCACAAAGGGATCGTTGGGAATGATCGTGGGATGATCGTGAGGAAATACGAAGTAAAATACTTCGCAAGGTGATACAATCCTAGACAATGTAGTCGGACCTTGACTCCACTATTAGTAGAGTCCTCGACACTTTGCGTGTCCGCAAGAGAAGAAAGATAAACGTGTTCCATTCGCGATGATCATTGTGGAATGTACTGACAGTGAGGATGTAAAAACGATGATACAGATAGATGATTAATTGGTATCACTATCGAAGTGCTATCAAGGTTGATATTTAAACTAAGGAACTACCTATTCAGTACCATAGCTTTATACTAAAGGTAAGTCAGGATCGCGAAGCGATGCCATGCCCAAATTGGTTAGCTCGTAAGTAAAGAACAAAGGAAGGGATATAAAAGGGATAGTGTAAATCCGATAAGAATGATAAGAGATAAAGAGTAATTGCATAGTGGTCAAAGGATATAAGTAATATCTAAGTAGTGGAATAGTTCGCGAAGCTTCATAAAGACTTAGCTTGCATAGATATAACAGTATCCCCCTCTTAGGCTTTCACCCTCGAACGCCTACGCGATTAATAATGATTGACAAATCTAAAATTAGATAGAATGGAAAAGTAAAAAAGAAAAGTAAATTTTCAAAGTGCCACGCGAGTTATGATTGAGGTAAACGAAAAAATTTGGGGTCAAACCTGCCCTCAACTATGAACGCATATAAAACGCGAAGGTTTTCTCTGTTTTTTCCTAAGTCCTCATCACTCTACAATGTCCTTTACCATCACCGCCACTGAGACTGTGCAAGAATGACGGGCACGCCTTGTTCGTGAACAGGCGGAACAAGCCCGCCTTCATCAACTCGAAATTGCTGCACAGGAGGCCGCCTTTGAGGAGGAGATGGTGAGGTTGGAGGAAGAAGCTGCTTGTGAGGCGGAGCATGAGGCAGAGGAGAAGAGAATCGAGGAAGAGAGAAAACTCGAGGAGGAGAAACAGGCCGTGAAGAAGCGGGAAGAAGAACAACTTGTCGAGGAGAGTATTGCAAAGGCGAAGGCCGATGCCTTATGAAAATTGGCTGAAGAAGAAAAAGAGCGAAATCAACGGAGAGCGCAAGCTCTCCAGGAACTACAAGAACGTCAGGATCATGCAGCTCGTGCTGTGTCACGACGGACAAGTGATCAAGCATCGCTGGAGCCTTTGGGCTCCAAGCAGAAAATTTTCAAGTCAGCATCTGTGGTACGCGATACCCCGGAAGTAGAATGATTGGTTTTAAAGAGAAAACCTCCAGTTTCTGTGGTGAGTGATAGTTGTTCTGGACTAACTTTTCTTTTTCTTACTTAATGACTTGTAGATTGATGCAGCCCTGGATCCCGATGAAGATCCTACTCCTGGAGACGAAGACGAGGGTGATGACGATGACCCTCCCCCGACTCCTTCACATAACCGCAAAGCTTGTCTTCATTGTGTTACACAAGGTAACACAATCAACTGCATCACGCAACCTGGAAAGCCGCGTACCCAGGCCTGTCTCCGCTGTCATCAGCAATGACAATGGTGTAGTTGGTCTGGGGAGAATGCTGCTCAAAGGTTGAGGAGGAAAAAACCGCGAGTCGACAAAGAGAAGATGTATCAGGGTCCCGCGAGGCATGTTGTAGAAAGGAACTTAGTGGGTTTGGAGTTCAGGGAGCAGTTCGATTTGCTCATGGAGCAAAACTATCAGCTTCATAAGCAGATGGAATTGCTTCTGGGTTTTGCAAGTCGATCCGCTCTCGCAATGGAGGAAATGGTGCGTCTGGTCCAGCAGCAGCCTGAGGACAATGTGGTGGTTGATGAAGAACAGGAGGAAGAAAAGGACAAAGAAAAGGAAGAAGGGAAAGGGGCAGAAGAAGAAGAAGATGAAGAGGAGAGGAAGAGGAGAAGGGTTCACGAAGGAAAACGTCATGCGACGTAATTCCCACAAAGGGTTGTAGTAGAATTGTGGGACTTGTAATTATTTTATATAGTTTAGTGGTTGTCTTTTGTTTTTGTTGTTTTTTGCTTTGTGGTTTTGTTTTATTTTTGTTTATTTGTTTTTGTTTAATTTTATAAGTTTTTTTGACTTTTTTGGTGAATTTGGATTCGTAAGGTTTTGTTGAGGAATAAGTTTTAATGGTATGAGGAGTTAGGATTTGTTCTGCGAGGAAATAATCATGATGGTTTTGGATGTAAGGGAATGTGAGAGTTCGAATTTAGCTCGCGAAGGATGGATCACGGAACTCGTTGGCGTGAAGGTTTGGAATTTAGTAGGTAATTTAGTAGGTAGTACGGAATGTAATGGTGATGAATTGCGAAGGTTTCACAAGGAGTTGTTGAACTAATAAAATAAAAATTAGTATTTCCAATGAATGAGATAGTAGAAATTAAGTGGTCGTTGATCATACTGGTCCAGGTTTGTGAGGGTAATGAAGATGGAAAGCTGGAACCAGCTCGTCCACGTGAATTTCATTTGTGGCAACCCAGGAAAACTCTTCGTCTGTACCTTTGTATCCTACCCACTGGATGTAGTACCATAGTGGACATTTCTTGTATCGACAATCCAATTTTGAATCTAATACTTCCGCAACGTTATATTCCTCTTCACCCTCAACTTCTACCAGAGGTGGAGGAGTTTGTTCGCAATGTGGAATCGAGTTCGGAGTATATGGTTCCAGTTGGGATACATGGAACACTGGGTGGATACGACTGAGATAGGAAGGTAGTTGTAACTTATATGAAAGAGTCCCTACGCGCTCCAGAACTTTGAAAGGTCCGAGGTACTTCTCGGAGAACTTTGCGGTAGGTCAAGTGGTTTTAATGTGCTTTGCTAGTACAAATACCTGTGAATCAATGGGAAAATCAGGGTGAGTAATACGTTTTCTGTCTGCTTGCTCTTTGTATTGAGCTTGCGCATTAGTAATTTCTTCGCGGAGGAAGGAATGAATCTCATTTAAATTCGTCACGAAGTCAATCACGCGATTGGAATGGATGTCGATTTCCAGGTTTCACTGTAATGTTAGGGTGATAACCTTTATTCGCAAAGAACGGAGTAATACCAGTGGATGTGTTAGGAGCATTGTTGTACACAAATTCTGCGATAGGCAGAAGTTTTGCCTAATCATCCTGTTGATAGGCACAATACATATGGATGTATTGTTCCAATGTCTGGTTAACTCATTCCATTTGTCCATCCCCCTCAGGATGGTATCCTGAGGTGAAGTGTAGTTTGATTGAGAGAGCTTCCCCTAAAGCGCGAAAGAAAGCCGAAATGAATTCCGAGCCTCGGTCAGAAGTGACGGGACTAGGAACTCCGTGTATCGAGAAAATGTGATGAATGAATAATTCCGCAAGCTCTTCGGACGTTATTTTGTTGTGTGTCATGATGAAAATGCCTTGTTTCGAGGCTCGATCCACGATTACTAAAATAGCCGTATGTCCTTTAGAGTCCAGTAGTTGTTCAATGAAGTCCATCGATATAGAATCCCAAGGTCAGATGGGAACCAGAAGTGGTTTGAGTAGACCGTAAGGCCTATGTCGATGAGGTTTGTTGCGTCCGCAAACCATACACAAATTGATATAATCGCGAACAAATTCGCGAACCTTTGGCCAAGTGTACTGTCATCGAATAGCTTCCAGAGTCCGATTTTGACCAAAGTGACCTGAGAGTGGGTGATTGTGAAAGTAGCGTAGAATTTGAAGTCATAAATTAGAAAGGTTAGGAACGTAAATGTGATCGTCGAGTTGTAACAATCCATCAGACCCTAATGTCCAATGAGTGTTCGTACCATCCTTCGCGAACTTTAATCCCGCAATTGATTCCAGATCCAGTTCGATTGAATCGCGAATAGCGGAATGGAGTGCCTCTATATCCATAACAATGGAGGCACAAAGTGCCGGTCCTTCTAGGAATGTAGCTCGAAGGGAAGTAGTTAGTTGTTCATTAGTGAAAATGGGTCTGAAATTATGTGGGTTAACTTGTGCATAGCTGATATCCCCCTCTTTTGGATAGACGTCCCAGTGTCTAGTCATTGAATCAGGTTTTTCACCTAACTTACCTGGTCTGAATCGGATCACCATATTAAATTGGTGCAGGTACTCAGACCAATGAACTTGTCGTCGCATAAGGATTTTCGTCGTCGAGAAGTATTCGAGATTCTTGTGATTGGTAATGATGTCGATAGGATCTCCCGATCCCTCGAGGTAATGTCGCCATCCTTTGAATGCTTCGAAGATCACGAGAAGCTCCTTATCGTGAGTGTTGTAGTTGAGTTCCGCAGCTTGAAAATTCCTTGAGAGGAATGCAATGGGGTGAATTTCTCCGTCAGGTAGTAGGATCGAGAGGATCGCAGCTAATGCATAGTCCGAGGCTTCTGTTTCTATGATTAGATGTCGGTTTGGTTCCCAATGTGCCAGAATAGGAGCATGAGTGAAGCTATATTTGAGCTTCTCGAAGGCTTCCTGGCAGTCGGTATTCCAATTCCAAGGTGTATCCTTTTGCGTAAGTTGTGTCATTGGAACTACGATATCGCTATAATTATAAATAAATTGTTGATAAAAATTAGCAAATCCAAGGAAAGACTAGACGTCTTTGACTTTCCGAGGTACCGGCCAGTCAATGATAGCTTTTACTTTGTCTTTCGACATCATTAAGCCCTCCGGAGAAAGAATATACCCAAGATACTCTACCGTATTGATCTCCCATTCGCATTTCGCAATGGTTGCGAAGTCGATGGAGAACCTCACAAACGTGTTCGTGATGT
The DNA here is from genome assembly GCA_028011355.1 of Lentinula aciculospora. Lineage (NCBI taxonomy): Eukaryota > Fungi > Basidiomycota > Agaricomycetes > Agaricales > Omphalotaceae > Lentinula > Lentinula aciculospora. The sequence continues at coordinate 95,279 of JAOTPV010000120.1, forward strand.
AGTGTCTCGTTGTCGGAGTAAAAAAGTATATCGTCGAGGTAGACGATAACATAAACATCTAAAAGATCAGCAAATATGTCATTCACAAACCATTGTCAAGCTGCTGGAGCATTAATGAGTCCAAATGGCATAACCTTCCATTTGTAAGAACCCCAATGGGTTCTGAATGTCGTTTTCCATTCGTTGCCTTCCGTGATTCAAACTAAATGGTATGCGTGAGCAAGATCGAGTTTAGTATAAACCTTAGCTTTTTTCGGAGCGTCTAGTAAATCAGAAATGAGAGGTAAAGGATAGTGATCCTTTTTTGTGATGTTGTTAAGACCGCGAATGTCACGAAACATTCTTTTTCATTATTCTTTTCCTTTTCTTTTATTTACTTACCTAATCACCAAAGCGCTTACACTAGCGCTTATTATATTTTCATTTCTGTTTAGGTTACATGCATCAGCCTTATTGTTCTCATGCTGTCGTTTCACTTAGGCACGACTCTCTCGTGCCTGTCAACTTATTGACAGGACAACATCATTATTGTTCCGCCTCCATGCTTCCTTTTATATTGCCTTATTGTTTACTCACCGAATACCTACAGCCTTACTTATGGATATGAACAACTCTTATTGTAGATCCTCACAGTTACGGTGTGAGACATCTCTCACAGTTTCATATCCCATTTAGTATATAAGACTAGGTATTCTGTAGTGATAGTCCTTAGCTCTATTCTCGTCTATTCTCCTCAGTAGCTAGACTTGTAGTTGGGTTGTTCTATCCATCCTCTTTTGCTTTTTTGCCCTCTTGCTCATCGTCTATTGTGTGACACCTGGTTGTCTCTTGTGAGAGCTAGCAAGTCACTGACAGCGAAAGTCTACGCAAAGTCGAAGTTTTCCATCCTTCTTGGGTATGAACAATACCAGAGCTCTGTGAGGAGAGGATGAAGGTTGAATAGCACCTGATTTGAGGTGCTTATCAATGAAATCATGTAGAGCCTCTAATTCCTTGGCAGAAAGAGGGTAAAGACGACCGATAGGTGGTTCGGCGCCTTCCTCCAATTCAATTTTTAGGTCATAAGGTCAATGCTCAGGCAGTACTTCGGATTCGACATTGTCGAAGACATCCGCGAAGTCCGCGTAATGCTTTGGTAATGAGGAAGGATTGCTGTTGTTTGCCGAAGTTGTCGAAGCAGCTTGCGCTGTGACTTCGCTGTGAACTGCTCGTAAGATTAACGGTTTGCACTTGGCATTCTTGCAAGCACGGTTGAAGAGTTCTGCATTGACAAGAGCAATGTCGATCTCTGGGTTTTCAAGTCGCAAAACAGCCAATTGAGCCACCAAAAGATAGGAGTAGATGGGTTCATAAGGGAAAGAGTCCGATAAAGGACGAGGTGAATAGCGAGAATGAGTTCATGAAGGGGATCGCGAAGGGACCTCTTCGGAACCAATGGTAGGCTGACCCCGCAAGGGGACAGTTTCTTCCGGAACAAGTGTTTGCGGAAGTGAGGATGTCGAAGGAAATTCAACTTGCTTGGTGGAGTGGAATGTAATGTTTCTCAATGCCCAGTCAATCAACGGATTGTAGCGGGTCAAGAAACTGTAACCTAAAACTGCCTCACAAGAGGAATCTAGTAAAGTGACATAAAATGTCAGTAGTAGTAGCTTGCCAGAGGGAAACCAAACATTAAGAGACGTAGTCTTGGAAATTGGTTTCGGAGATAAAGAACCATCAAAAAGTCGGAGATTGATTGGAGAAATAGAAGAAGTAGGCAGAGAATGTTTATACACAAAACGAGAATCAATAAAACAATTGGTAGAACCAGAATCGAGTAATGAAACAAAGGAAAGCTTCGCAGAAACATTGTGAAGTGAAAAATCTATAATAAGAGGTATAGTAAATGATCATTCATCATAAGAAAGAGTGGATGTGTTTAATTTAACTTCCCCGGTAGTACGAACCTGGTCAATGCAACTCCCACTTCGTACTGGGGTACGGGAGTTGCGGACTATTTTTCTGATACCAAAGAGGTACTTGCCGCTACTTCCTGTGTTTCCACGGCACGTCCACGAGCTTCGCGAGCCTTTCATTTCTCGCAGTCGTCGAACTTATGACTTCCCCCGCAAAATCTGCACAGCCCCAACTTCTTTCGATGTTCTGACTCCTTTGCGAGGAGTTTTCCATCTGAGCCGAGGTTGCTCGCATATGCAGGTCGAGTCACCGTAGTACTCATTAATGACGAGGAATTTCCACTTCCACTCGACTTACCTTTCTTCCCCGAGTTATTTGTCAAGGTCAAGGTCGTGGTCATGGTGGTTGTAGGAGTTTGTGAAGAACTTGGCGTGTTCTTCTTCGATGTATTTGATGCTTTCCCTCCCGAGGAAACACTTGTCGATCTAGCGGCTTCTCTTTTCCGCTCTTCTTCTTGTCTCCAGTACCTGTTATCTACGCAAAGTACCTCGTAACGGTATTCCGCGAGCATCTTCGGTTCCAGAAGATGAGCCATCTCATCTTTGATACGGCTTGCCAAGCCGCGTTGATAAGCCCACTTAAGGGCATGCGAGTCCCAGTTAGTAGACGCTGCGAGGGTATTGAAACAGATATTATACTTCTGTACATTGTCGGATTCCTTCATCCTTAACGTGCCGATCTTATCTTCGGCTTCCCCCTGTGCATTGTACATACCAAAGTTGTCCTGGAGTTCCTTCACCAATGCCATGAAGGAACTCGTCCATGCTGGCATCGCGGAGAGGTTCGGATCCAGAATATCTGGTTCGAACCATTCCTTCGCAGAACCACCGAGGTATGACAGAGTATAATTGATCTTCTTTTGATCAGTAAAATACGAGGGACGATCAATGAATACCAAAGATAAGGAAACTAAGAAACCTTTCAGTTTCCGCGAGTCAGATCCGTTGAACACTTCAGGATCCTTGACCTTCGATCTTCCAGATTCTGCAGGGCTGCTAGCGTTCATGCCTGCGAGGACTGTTCTGAGGGTATCGAGCGAACCCTTAAACATGTGAAACACATCTAAGATGTGTTGTTCAGTAGGGTCCGGATGGACACTACCTACTCGTTCCACTGGACTCCTAGAACGACTAGGAACTCGAGAACCTCGAGGTGCCCCGGGACCCCCAGGACTATCGGGATCCGATCCCCCTGGTTCTCCGGGATTTCCTGACTTGTCAGGACCTACCTCTTCATTGATTTATGCTTCTTCAATGTTCTCCAGAATTTCCATTGTGGTAACTGGTATCTGACCTCGCGAAGGGCTGGGAGCATTTGCTAGCTGCTGACGCATTCTGTCAGCAAGTGTAAATGTGGTAGGAGATGGTGGGATTTCCATCTCGGTTGTTGGTATCGCTGTGTGATTTCTTCCTGGCATGTGAACAGTAACAGGGTCACCGTTTTCTGTGTAGCGTACTTGGTACTCAAATTTGGAATGGTCAAGTTGACCAAGGGCATGATGACTGGAAACCCGTGCACTAGCAGGTTGTCCTGGGGCTGGACCAAAGACATTAGATCGACATCGAGAATGTCCAGCTCCTGAGATTGATTCCGTGAAGGGTGCAAAGCCTGTCGCGTTCAATGCGAAAGGATTAACTGTTTCCGGTTCCTCTCTTACCAACTCGTCGGACCCTCCAGTGTTGGTACGGTTTCATCTGCTCCTTGTATAGACCATTGTTGAATGAAGGGAAATTGTTGAGTGTAATGGGAAGGGTAATGAGGACGAATGTGCCGAGTGTCAGTTTAAATATACTGTTATGATCATGCACAAAGGGATTGTCGGGATGATTGCGGGAAAATACGAAGTAAAATACTTCGTGAGGTAAAACAATCCTAGACAAAGTAGTCAGACCTTGACTCCACTATTAGTAGAGTCCTCGACACTTTGCGTGTCCGCAAGAGAAGAAAGGTAAACGTTTTCCATTTGCAATGACTATTGCGGAACGTACTGACAGCAAGGATGTTAAAATGATGATACAGATAGAGGATTAATTGGTATCACTATCGAAGTGCTATCAAGGTTGATATTTAAACTAAAGAACTACCTATTCGATACTGTAGCTTTATACTAAAGGTAAGTCAGGATCGCGAAGCAATGCCATGCCCAAATGGGTTAGCTTGTAAGTCAAGAACAAAGGAAGAGATGTAAAAGGGATAGTGTAAATCCAATAAGGATGATAAGAGATAATGAGTAATTACTTCGCGTTGGAACTCCTTCACGAAGTAATTGCGTAGTGGTGAAAGGATATAAGTAATATCTAAGTAGCGGAATAGTTCGCGAAGCTTTGTAAAGACTTAGCTTGCATAGATATAACAACTATTCAAACCCAAACTTAGTTAAATGCATTGTCAATGATACATGCATTGGGTTTTTGATCAAAGTGTTTGCTCTCATAAGACAGCAAACACAGCCACATCCCATTATAGAAACCTCGGAATTCCGAGCTTTCAATGACACCCTTCCACCAAAATACAATCATTTATTTAATTAATGAACTATTCTTTTGGAAAATTAATGTACACATGTAGTGAATATCAGTATTTGTGGAATAGTTAGCTCACTGCTCTAAATTCATAGCATTACATCACAATCTTGAAAATATAAGTCTTGTGCCACTTGCATGACAAACTTTTGTTACTCTACATGGTATCTCTGACCTGATACATGGCCCACCTATGTAGATTAAATTTGGGTATCTGGCATACAAGTGTTGCCAGGTCTTTTCATAAACATGTTGATTATAAATTCCAATATAAGATATGTAGAGTGGGACAAAGTTTTATTAAATGTTCAAAAATCCCCTAATGCATACAAGTTGGTTGCTCATCCAATTCATGAAGCTATAATTGCAATGGTTGGTTCACTATAAATACCCCATCCAGTTAAAAGTTATTTGAATGCTAATCTGAATGTAGATATCAACCAATCCTGATCCATAAGCTTGTTAGTGAAATAAATACTGCATACAGCCAAGGGAGCTATGAGATAGGATACTGCCTGATGCAGAATAACTTCAGGAAGACTTTAGCTCACTGGACCCAGGTGAAATATTAACATGCTGAGACTGCAAAACTTGTTGAAGCATGGAAAGAGGTGGAACTAAAAAGTTGAGTCACCTTGTGCAGCCAATATTGAGTGGAAGACAGGACCCGCGTGGCTATTCAAGGTGACCGCACGATGCAAAAGACATCAAGGTACCGCGCGGAAGCTATTTTGGAGCACGCAGGAGGTGTGGGAAGCCTGGACGCCATGTTTAACGATGAGAACACGCTAAATTAGCGTGGGAAAAACGGATCATGGTGCATGATCCGTTTTGGTATATAAGTAGAAAGTTTTGCACCTCCTCACATTGTTGGAGTGTTGTGGAGGTCAGAGGGCTTCTTTACATTTGAGTTTAACGGGAAAGGGCACAATTGTAATGCGATTTGTATTGAGTCGAGATCTCAGGATTGAACATACGCTCGGATTTTTGGTACTCAAAAACTTATAGTAATTTTCGCCTAACAGCTGTAACATCCCGACCCGAGATTTTCTTGGGAATTCAGCCTCGAGGGTTCATGTTTTGTAATATCTCATCGACATTGGCCATATAAGTACCCCAATCATCCCACTCCGGCAAGCTGAAGTTCTCCGTCAGCTCAAATGCAGAACATTCACTTGGCATCTAGACATTTAACACACCTGGTATTACTAGGATTTAGATGCTGATTTCCAAGCGCGTCGCCAACGTCTGGGCTAGATCGTATCTTTGCCTGTTCAGCTTCAGACATTGCAGAATTGCATAGGGGTAGGCATATGTCAGCAGAAAAATCTGGAAGACTTTCAATTCCTAGAAGCAGATCAGCCGTTTTTAACTGAAGTGGTGGAACGTATGTACCTAGAGAGGTTGCGGTGAGGCCATCAAAACTCAATCTATGTGAGTAAGATGAAAGTAAATTTTGTGAAGTAGATGTTTGAGATGTTATAGGCATTTGTATTGGTGAAGGGATATGAGAATTGTCATTCAACCATGTCGATGTTTGTGAGTTAAGCGACGACGTAGCAGCAACATCGAAAGACCAATGCTCGTCCATTGAGCAATCGGTAAAGGACTCGTAAATGGGCAGATTCCCAAGTTCAGAGCTGTGTGTTGGTAGCAACGACAGACTTTCAAACGAGGAATTATTATCATCTGTGCCAGCAGGCAGCGATTGGGAAATTTCAGTCCAGAGAGCCAACGCCCCGATTCCCGCTGGTTCAGAGTTTGTAGGAGATAGGTTGCCAATGTGACATCCAGTGTGCTCTGCTGATCTGTTGCTACGAGCTTGGCCTTTGCGGTAGTTCTCTTCCGTACCGCCTACATCAGCTTCTCGAGATCGTTTCATTGAGTGCGACTCTTGAAAGTGACTTATAGCTATAATTTCCTTCATGATGTCACTTTGGGAATATCGCGTCAAATGAAATCTTTCCTAATCTGCAAAAATTGAGAACGAAACACACACCGAAATCGTCCAGCTTGCTGCCACCTAACGAGTGAATGCGCATAAGAAAGTTTTCTATCTTCGTCCTCCTTGTAACCCACCGATTTTCATGCAAACTCAATAGATTTATACATCGATGAACATGCATCAACTCCTTCTCGACGTCACCTCCTGTCCCTCTCAGTCTACGCCCTCGCCAGACGTTGACTAACAACACTAGCGAAGCATTGAATAAGGCCATCTATGTAGTGATCAGGATACGCGTAAGTTATCACATACATAATAATTCGTACCAGTAAATTTGGCATGACAAGCAGCGTTGCATTCCGTCTTCGTTGAACCTCCATAATGTGACAACACGACCTCGCAGCATTAGCACATATAGCAAGAGATGGAAAACTGAGGACCGAGCCTTCCCCAGGACGGGCAATGAATGGCCTATGAATTTGTATTTGCACCCAACTAGAACACGTTAGTTATATTAGAGAGGTCAAATATAAGTGGTAGTACTCACTAGTATGTCGTGTAGAGCATGACCGATTGGTCAAAATGCCCAGAATCTTCTCTAGTAGGGTCCCATTGGACTATATTAAGAGTACTTAAGAAGGGATCATTCATAGATTGATATCATTGGGAATGCTTACGGTGCTTTGGAAGCTCGTCGATCCATTTGTTCAACGACGAATCCAGCTCTGCCACAATCGTCTCGTTCCATTGCAATGCACTTATTCCCATCGTTTTCCACATATCTGACTTCCGTATCGAGTACTATATTGCATAAAAGTACAATCTGCAAGGGTAATACAGTCGAAATAGAAAACAAACTCACAATCGTACGCATTGCCAGACCTAGAATATCCATTAGTTTAATGAAACATACCATGTATGATACTCGAGATGGTTTCCCAGGTGGTTGTTGAAATGCTTGTTGAGGATTATCTGGGGTTTCCCAATATTCGTCGTCGCAGTCTATCAGAAGATCTATGTCAAAGCTATACAGAAGGATTTAAAACTTGCATGTCCATAAGGTGGGCACTTACTCTTCTATGCCAATACTCCTTGGCCTTCCCAAAAAGGCACTCGTTAAAATATCCATTATATATAACATCCAAAAAGCGCGTTTCCACAACTCATTCTCTACTGTAGGTTTCACGTTGTCTTGTTTTCTTCGATGTGCACCGACGTCTTGAGCAAAACGCACCCCAATAGAAACCAGAATCCAACATATTTCCGGAGTGGAAGTTGCTTGCATGAAGAAAACATAGATCTGTGAGATGGTGTGAGCAGTTCCAGCGGATGACAAATGGAGAACGAGAACAGTACCAGATATAATTGAATCTCATATATACATGGAGGTGCAGTAAATGTCCTTCTCACTGGTTGGATCTGTCGGATCCATTTCCATCCGATTGACTGTTCACTGGCACCACGAGTCGAACCCATATTGTAGTTTGCGCCAACCCCGTCCTCATAGATCCTCCCATCATCAGAAAATCTCGCACCCAGTGCACATACTGCCAACACAAGCGCACCAAAATGCCTGTCTTTGTGGTGGAGATCCTGCGCTACAGAGCGGAAGAAAGAGGGTTCGTGAAGTATCAGAAAGTAGGCATTTATGTGGGAGAAATAGAGGGAAACAAGAGAGTCTATTAGGTCTGCATCAGGAAAAATAAAAGGTGGTGTATCATCTTTGGGGAGAATTTGCCACTATGGAAGAGGAACAAGATTGGTACATTAATCCTGTACACTTTTTCCAATTGAAAGACTGACCGGATGAATAGTCCAAAATTCTGGTCGTTTGTAGTCCAACCCCACATCCGCAAGGTCACTGCTACCCTGTGAAGGATCCTTATACAGAATAGATGGTGTCGCCGAAGAACCCGAATATTCGTTCTTGATGTCAATAGCAGTTTTGACCAACATAAGACTACTGGATCCACCAAAGTGACGATCCTTCGCATTTGCAAAGGTAAGTCGTTGAAGATGTTCACCAAGCCCTTCAATGGCATGAACATCCGAATCTAGATATGAGCCTGGAGGAGGGTTTGAGATAACATGTAGTGGGTCGACCGTAGAAGGGATCCGAGTGTTATCGCTAGGAACCATTATTGAAAGTGGAGAACAGGAGCTATTATTCGGTTGCTTGAGTTGCTGGCGGAGCACTGTAATTTCTTCATCTAAGGATTTGATGTGTGTCGCAAGGTCTGAAAGAAGCTTGCGAATTGCCGCAAATTCAGTCGGAGGCTGGTACGAGTCTGACAAGATAGAGTTGACTACAGATGGTACCGTTCGTTGGCCTCGGGGCGTGCTAAGTAAACATAAGCGCGTGAAGATTTTCTGGACAGATACTAACCCTTTTGGTGGACCGCGTTTCTGTGATGCAGAAAAGTCAATTCAGTAGAATCCCCGTGCGCTAGGCCCGCCTACCTTTTTGGTCGATGCAGCGAGATGGGTACATTCAAGTTTGGATGCAATACACGAAGAACAGATATTGTTAGGTCTACTTGCACTGTCACCTGTGATTAAAGTTAGCGTTGCAGGCGTGGTGAGTAGAGTGATAGTGACAAACATCGCTGTTTGACCCTCTTGCAATGGTCGCAAGCGTTCTGCAGCCTGCGTTTTTTGTATGGTATTTGTTCTTCGCCTTCAGACATGAGAATTCGCACAGAAATTAACGGCGCCGATCATCTTATACTCCGGGCCGGCTCTCGGGGGCTGCGCAGCCTCAACACGTATTCACGGCTGAGCATTATTCTCCATCGTTCTCCCCATTCTGAATTCTTGACCGTATCTTCTTCACGGTCTTTCACTTTGACACAGACTGATGTCTGGCAACTTTCGAGCTCGCCGGCCAGCTTCACCGCCTCCAGGAGCTGGTTATCCTCCGTCGACAGCAGTCCCATTAACAGCAGCAAGATTTCCTCATCCTCGGCAAGACCATTTGGATGCAGATGCTCGAAGAGAGGCAGCTTCCAAAGGCTTTGTTCCGGGAAGATCCAAATCCAGCATGCCGTCTGGAGGACTCAGTATCACTTCTGGTGAAGTGAAGTTATTAATCGGTTTAGTCCTGGTAGCAGCGGCAGTGAGATTATACAGGATTTCAAGACCAAATAGTGTTGTGTAAGCTTCCATTTTCTTCCATGAATCGGCACCTGCTTATAACTCACATAGTTTTGACGAAGTCCACTTCGGAAAATTTGCTAGCAGATACATCAAAACACAGTATTTCGTGGATGTTCACCCTCCGTTAGCAAAACTTCTTATTACTCTTGCTGCTTTTCTATTCGGATATGACGGTCATTTCGATTTTAAGGACATTGGAAAGTGAGCGTACTTAGCGAACGGATGTCGAATTCAGGATCTGAATTTTCCTCAGAGTGTATGAAAATGTCCCTTATGTTGCAATGCGCATGGTACCAGCTCTCCTTGGAATCGCCACAGTGCCTCTTGCATATCTCACCCTCCGCGCCTTGGATTGTCGAGCTACTACTTCTATGGTGGCTGCTCTCTTTATCACATTTGAAAACGGGCTCGTAACACAGTCCCGACATATTCTGCTTGACTCTCCGCTCATTTTCTTCACCTCCCTCTCAATGTTTTCTTGGGTTGGATTTTGCAACGAAGACAAGCATAAAGCCTTCACAGACTCGTGGTGGACTTGGCTCGTTCTTTCCGGACTCTCTCTAGGTGCTGTTGTCAGTTGCAAATGGGTTGGTCTATTTACGATTGCCACCGTGGGCTTCAGTACACTCTATCAGCTTTGGGTCCTCGTAACTGATATTCGGATTCCACCCAAGTTGTTCATCAGGCATTTCATGGCGCGCGCACTATGCCTGATTGTCATACCCATTCTTTTCTACATGACCATGTTTCAAATTCACTTCATGATTCTGGGCAGCTCAGGAGAAGGAGATGGATTTATGAGCTCCGAGTTTCAGCATACACTCGGCGGCAGGGGCATGCAAGACACGTTTGCTGGTACGTACCTTATGTATCTGAACAACGCCCAAATTTGATCATTTTTTTAGATGTTGCCCTTGGTTCTGAAATAACCATCCGACATGTTAACACTCAAGGAGGATATCTACATTCTCACCCTTCTGTTTACCCTGGCGGCTCGAAACAGCAACAAATCACGCTCTATCCTCATCGAGACCACAATAACGATTGGCGCGTCGTCAACGCCACACATATAGATCCACCCGTTATTTCCGAATCCTCTAACGGTCTGCGATATATCACTCCCGGAATGCGCATCAAGCTCTCTCACATATCGACCGAAAAAATGCTTCACTCACATGACATTCGTCCTCCAGTTTCCGAAGTTGACTTTCAAAACGAAGTGTCTGCCTATGGTGCACCAGGATTCCAGGGTGATGCGAATGACGATTGGATCCTGGAGATTGATGAGATCGCCAGTCGGGATAGGAGAGACCGAGAGGCTGTTAAAAGGTTAAGGACATTGAGGACAAAGTTCAGGTTGAGGCATGCGTTGACCGGGTGCTATTTGTTCTCTCACAAGGTCAAATTGCCAGAATGGGGATTCGAGCAACAAGAGGTGACGTGTAATAAGAACGCGGTCAGAGCGAATTCGCTGTGGTTTGTAGAGACCGCGATGCATCCAGATCGTAAGCATTGCGTATTTTTCGGCCAAATATCTGTAGTAATCATTTCCATATAACAGTTCCTGCCGACGCAACCAAAGTCAACTACAGACTTCCTGGGTTCCTTGCCAAGTTTTGGGAGCTACAGCAAGTTATGTGGACAACCAACGCAGGATTGACGGATAGACATCTCTTTGATTCCAGACCGGATGCTTGGCCAAGGTTAAGGAGAGGGATTGTGAGTAATTCCTAGTCTTCTCGGTACATCAAGCCTGGCTCATCACAAATACTAGAATTTCTGGGTGAAAGATCATCGTCAAATTTACCTCATCGGCAATCCTATGGTTTGGTGGTTGAGCACAATTTCTGTCATGGCGTACATGGCTGTGCGTGGTCTGCTAATCCTAAGAGAAAAGCGAGGATATAAGGACTTCAACAATAGTGCGTAGTTTCTTATTCACCTGTCCATCACGAGTTTCTACTTATTTGTCCTTTTGCAGCCACCATCGTGAAGTACGATGGCCTGTGTGGTTTCCTTTTCATGGGGTGGGCTCTGCACTATGGCCCGTTTTGGATCATGGGCCGTCAACTCTTTCTGCACCACTACTTCCCGGCGCTTTATTTCGCTATTCTTCTCTCTTGCGGAGTGTTCGACTTCGTGACTTCTTCCCTTCGGCCTAAAGTTCGACTACAGATTGCGGCCGTCCTGTGTATACTGGCAATATGGAATTTTTCGAAATTTAGTCCTCTAGCGTATGGGACTCCCTGGACGAAAAAGAGTTGTGAGGCTGCCAAGTGGGGAAAACATTGGGATTTCTCGTGCAACGATTTCCTCGATGATGTTCGTCAACTTTGAAAAGTCCTCCAGTTTTTAATAATGCTTCTTTGCAGTTATCACAATATGATACCAAACTAGCGCCACCTACAGCCTCCAAGGCGATCGTCCAAACGACCATCAGCGATCCTTTCCGCGGGAAAGTTGTCGTCGAAGACAAGGCTGCTGTTCAACGGCAAAAAAATCAACAAGGTGAGCTCAGTCATTGGCAATTTCCTCGATAGCATTAACGAAAGCCTGAAATGTTGGACGTAAAGCCAAGGAAGAGGAGAACACGTCTATCTTTGTTCCCAAAGTTGAACCTGGAAGAGATGTTTTCGCCGAGGCCCCGGTAAAGGATATTCGCAGTCTGGATCTCCCACAACCACCGAAAGCTCCCAAAGAGGATGAAGAGAAACTTATCAGTTCTGTTGTACCGCCCTCTCCCGATATCGAACAGCAAAGCAAAGGCGGAGTCGGAGAAGAGACTGTCGGAGAGGGGAAATACATCGGGAACACGGCTAAAGATAATAAGCCCCAGATGGTGGCTGAAAGGGAGTCCGAGAAGGTGCAGATCCAGACAGCTTTGCCGGTCCCACCAGAAGAAGATAAGGAAGGCATGGACCCTGTAGTTCCCCCTGTCAAGGAGCAAGGCCCACTGGGCGAAGCTGACGCGGCAGCAGACAAAGTAGCGAAAGAGTTATACCCAGAAGAGGTAGAATAAATGGCGCGCTTCAAAGTATGTAATGCCCTGTACTGCTCAACTTCACTGACCGGAGATTTTTGTATTTATGATACTATGAATATGACTACACTAATATTTCAAAGAATGCGAACTCTTCCTATCTTGTCCTAATCATAACGGGTCGATCTTGACCGGATTCTACCAAGTTCTGTATAGGTGTTCCTTCCGGTGATGTCGGTTACTGTCTAATTTCTTTAGAGGCCTAGCAGGTCCGAACGGGGTCAGAAACTATTGTCACCCAGCGCTTAGTAGCCATATTCGGTTGACGTTCGTTCAACATCGCTCTACCATACTCATGCCCCGCTCAGGTGGTTGTCGACTCGGCCATTTCCAAATCGTTACAGTTAGTCGGCCAACTTCTAACAAAAGCAAGGTTTGGAGCAGAGAAATGAACGTCCCGAGTTCTCCGAGTCCGTATCGCTTACCCATTGGCCAATCTATCCGTGCTGTTCCGAGCGAAACTGCCACTCGACTTCACGTTACAACTTCCGTCTTCGTGCAATGTCGCATATTGGGATTAAGCTCTGTCTTCAACGTTATTCCGGACGACACAGCAGTCAGTTGCTTCGGCAGCCTTCACAAAGAGTCAGTCCGTATAAAAAGTCTGCTTCATTCTCGTCAAATCTGCATTCAAAAACGATAGCTATCGTGGTACGCGCCTTTCTTGAACTAGGGATTGACTGGACGCGTTTATTTACTGCACAGTCGTCAGGTAACATAAATATGTCATCTGTGTCAAGTGGCAACAACGAGCAAGGCGCTTCAAGACCTTCGAAACCTCGAGGACCTTACACAGCGAGAGGACATTCTTGCTCTAACTGCAGGTCAGTTTTCCGTGATTGGTATGATTAGCTACTCATATCATCACATAGGAGGCGTAAGATTGTAAGTGCACACACACATGAGACAGGATATGGTTCTGGAGCCCTTCTCATTCTCTTCATTTTAGAAATGTGACGGCAAACGACCAACATGCTCGCAATGTATGCGCTCCTCAGGCTCTGGTTCTGCAGCAGAATATACAGTATGCGAATATACCACCACAAATCAGTCCGAAATACAGGCATTAGAAGCAAATATCAAGGTTTTGCAGAATCGTATCCGTGAGCTGGAGGTTGTGCAAGAGGTTGATGCTGCTGCTGTAATCCTGCACCAGCCGTACGCGGACTTGCCAGCTCCGCCACACTCATCAGAAAGTGAAGCTCCTGGGGCGATCGAAATTGGTGAGCGTCAACTACTAATGGTTACGAGGTTTCTCACAGTTTATTTCGTAATCGCAGGTCTATCACAGGTACAGTCATCAGAGGCAATTTTCATGTCTGTAAGATCTTGATACATTCACAGGAAATCGACGAAACTATGTCCCAGCCATTGTACGTCAGATCCCTTTCGATTTTACATTTCCCTGAACTTTGTTTAGCCTCGATATATTCATTCGTTATGCCAGGGCGTTGGGTTTCTTTCTTCACATCCCACGTTTTCGAGATTCTATGTTACTTCCTAAGGGCAGCCCAGGAAGACCCTCTGAAGGTTTACTCAGCACAATATTCCTCCTAGGCTTCCATCTTTCGGGATTAAATGAGGAAAATGCTCGGCAGCGAGAACAAACCTACATATCTCGAGCTCTCCTCGATGTTTCCCGTATTCTCTCATCCCCGCATCGCGATAGAATCGTGCAGGCCATACAAGCAGAAATCTTACTCGCAGGATTTTTTTTTTGTACAGGTCGCATTCTTGAGGGTAAATATCACTTACACGGTGCCCTTTCCATCACGATTGCAGCAAAACTGCATAAGCTTCGCTCGCAGAATATGGAGTCTAGTTCTCCTGGAATAGCTACGTCAGGCATCTTAAGCGACATTTCTCAGTTAGATGTCCCTTTAGATCAGATTGATGAAGGTGAACGGATCAATGCGTTTTGGACAACATTTACTATGAGTAATTGCTGGGCTATTGCGGCTGACTCGCCTCAAAATTTCATCGTAGAAAGCTTTGGTCCGACAGTTGATACACCTTGGCCCTTGGATATGGCTGCGTATGAACAGGTATGCTGAAATGTCTTGACCTGCTCTATGACGCTCACTTTATATCGTATATCCACTACAGGGTCTCTTACCGTTTGATTTATTGGGAAGGGAGACAGTGACTAGGTTCCTTGAGCGTCGGTCGACGTCCACGTTCGGAGATAACTCTTTGATTGCCATGTATGCAAAATCTTCCATTCTTCTTGTTTGTGCAGCTACTCTATCTGCGGTTCATCGTACTGGTGTGTCAATCATTTCTGGTACCGACTTTGAATTGATGGGCTTACAGCCTTAATTTTTGATTCAGATATGTGGCAACAAAGAGCTGAAGTCTTTTCGACTCAATTCACTACATTGGATGACTTACTGAGTTCTTTCAATTCAAGCCTAATTCCTCTGAGCGACATTGATCCCTCATCCGAAGATTTCTCATTCGCCTTTGCTACACATCTGACAGCGAAAGTTGCTATCATTACTCTTCATAGTAAGCTCAGAGAAACTTCGTCTGAATCTGCAGAGAAGGCACAATTGGCGGCAGAGGCTTGTGCAGACAGCATTGCAAACAACATCAGCTCTGCTTCTACAGCACATATAAATCCACTCTTTTCATCGTTGTGGATGACAGTAGGCCACGTTTTGATCGAAGAATTTCGTCGAGTTAGATCTGAACGCCAGTATCGAGGAATCACCCAAGTTCCGGGAAGGGAAGAGGCTCTCGATATAAAGTTACAGCAGGTTCTTATTACCATGAGATACACTCCTGCTCATTCCCTTCTGAATGGTGAGATTTGCGTCAAATAGCTAATGTCTCTACTAAACATGATTGTTCTAGATTATATGTCTTCAAAGCTACAAGAACTGTACAACGGTCTTTGAGGGAAAACCTACTCATATCATTCAAGATAAAGATAAAGCTTAATAGATGGCACTTAGAGGTATATAGATGCATAAGTACAACTTAGAAATAAGCATTATATAGATTAGATAGTACAAGTAACAAGATGTTTGTGATGATTGCTACTGTTAAAAAAGGATTTCGGAAAGTCTTTTCGAAACCCATCCTTTGAAGGCACTCACTGAGAAAAACCAATGATTATTTAGATGTCCATGTACTAAAGGAGAGAGTGCTCGTTTGTCGGCAATGTACCACTGCTAACGTTATTGCCGTTTTTCATGGTTGAAAATTTTCATCTATCCTGAATATCTTCTTAGCGCCTTTTTCCGATAAGTATATATCTTCTGTATCAATTCTTTACTGCTTTTGAGAAAGTCTTACCTCATTGGTTTCTCGTCAGCGAAGTATTCTTCAATCGTCCTCTATGAACAGAAGTTCATATTCCGGAGAAACAATTTCTCCAGGGAGTGCTCAGTCGCGAATTGGAACACACCGTTGAACCATGGGTATTACGCCAAAAGGGAGTTGATGCTCTGCCATTTCTACCGAGAATTGTAATGGTCCTAGGCACTGAATTCCAGCACTACGAATGTTTTCTCAGCCTCAAGTATTCCTACAAGTAACCCGGAGATTGAACTTCTGACCAAAGGCGAGTGAAACTATCTCATCGTCTTTTTTTTTCTCATCTCACTTCTCATGCAGATTATTTTTGAGCCCGCACAAAATAATATAATGTAGATCGGTGGACAGTGCTGGGAAATCAAACGACTTGGACTTTGGATGATTGACCGATCACCCTGTTGTAATGCCCCTGATGAAGCCCATTGGCCGGTTCGATATAAGTAGTCCCTTCTTTGTTTCTCTCTTCGTTCTCTTCTATACTTCCGGTCTCTGTAAACTGCAGGCCTCTCACAATGAGTAGAACGAGCCTAAAGTTCCCCGAAGTTGGTGATATCTCCGGTCAAGTAGCCGTTGTTACAGGGGGAGGGACGGGAATGTAAGTAACTCTGCATTATGGTGGGACCGTGGAGTGCAAGTAAAGTGACGCTGATGTTCTACCGATTGTCTTCTAGTGGGCTCATGATATCTCAAGGGCTCATAGCAAACGGTGCTAAGGTGTACATCACAGGGAGGCGTACCAACGGTTTGGAAGAAGTTGCGAAGAGTAATGCAGGCTTGATACCGTTCGTGTTGCATTCACTCTCATTTTAGTGCATAAATCTATCATCATCAATCTCTTCTTATAGGCTGTTAATGGACGTGACCAGCAAAGAATCGATTGCAAATGCACTCAAAATCATCGAAGATGAAGACGGAAAACTTAATATCTTGGTGAACAAGTTAGTAGATCCTGACTCGGATCATGATGAATGATATTGACAATCTGATTTTTTAATCACTAATCAGCGCAGAAGTAGTTGGCCCCGTAGCTTCCTACGTTTCCAACAAATTCACTCCAAAAAACGCTACTCTTGGTGCATCTCTCTTCAAAGATCAATCATTCGAAGATTGGACCTCGACATTTGCAGCTAATTCCTCTGCACCATTCTTTGTTACGTGCGCCTTTCTTGCGTTACTTGTAAAGGGTGCCCGGAGTCGAGGCCCCAAGGAGACATCAAGTGTGATCAACATCTCCAGTGGTTGGTCTAACACGAAGTTATCTTTTGGTGTTGTGAGTACATGTATCTTGTTTTTTTTCTTTTTTTTGAAATATGACTGGTAGTTTGCCTACGGGGTCTCAAAAGCAGCACTAAATCACCTCACTATAAATCTTGTGACCGAATTTGCTAGGAATAATGTTCCTGTACGTGTCGATGTCTTCGCCGCGGAGAATTTCCCTTCAGAGATGAGCGAGTCCGATCCAGAAAAGGTAGACAAATTTGCCTCGAAACCAGTATTTGGAGGTATGAATGCGAACCCTTTGAAGCGAGCTGGAAGGCTAGTATAATTTCTGTCGAATTTATTCATCCATATATCAATAATTTCTGGTTATCTTAAGACCTCAAGAGATTGCTCCCCTTGTTGTCCTATTGTCCTCTGCTGGTGGAGCATTCATCAATGGCCAGATCATTGAAGTCGATGGAGGACACAACCTTGTGAATCCTCATTCATTGTCATAAGGTAGTCAATGTTGTCAGCCCTTGAATATACTGTCACTACCATAGACTGCCATCCCCTCCCTTGCTGCAACTTCGCAAACACCGGTCAAAATCGCCAACTTTATCTCAAAACAGCAATAATGTTCGCAGAGCATCAACGATTTTTACGTTATTAAGCGAGGGGCGTCAACAGGTGCGACAGCGTTGTACGACGTCGTGATAGCAGTTCCTTTGGATTTTGAATTTGGCCTTCATGTCGGCAGATATGTACCATACTCACTGTACACAAACCTTTTCCTGTGAGGAAAAAGCCCGTTTGCTAGCAGGACTTTCTTACTTTCTATCAAAGCTGAGCTAGAATGACGAATATATTTGACTACTAGCAGACGATGATTATAGAGCGCACATCATTGAGCAGGAAAACACAATTCTGAACTGCATGACATTCGAAAATAGTCCAATAAGATCGCTTAGCGACCCGGTCCGCGTCGGGGCTTCAGTTTTCTTCTTCCAACAAAGAAAAAGACTTAAATCGAATCGAATCTTGCCATGGAGGTAGTGTCTATCGGAATACTTGGTAAAGTCTACTCTTGACCTGTATTATCGGCTTACCGAAGATCGCAGCCTTGCAGGGTGCCTTTGCGGAGCACAAGACCTCAATCAACAGGCTCAACTTGAACAGAAAGCTCAACGTTGTACTTGTACGAACTCCTGATGATCTTTCCCAGTGTGATGCTTTGATAATACCTGGAGGAGGTCTGTTATTAGTATTTACAAGTTTCCACAAACTTTTACCCTGCTTCCCAGAATCCACTACAATCGCGTTACTGGCACGACTAGCTGGCTTGTCAGAGCCTTTGAAGGAGTTTACAAATACAAAACCAGTATGGGGAACCTGTGCTGGAGCTATATTACTATCGCAATCTGTAGTTGGAGCGAAAAAAGGTGGTCAAGAACTCCTTGGCGGGATGTCGATAAAAATCGCGCGAAATGGATGGGGATCTCAGGTGTGTCGGCGAATATTCTCAAGTTGGTTGTTTCCTGAAAATAATCATATCACAAGATAGAGTCTTTTGAAGTTCCGTTGGAGCTTAACGGTGTCAAAGAACCTACACGGCCGTTCCAAGCCTTCTTCATACGTGCACCAGTCAGCTATCTCTCTTCCTCAATAAATTTTAATTCGACTCAACCATACATTAGGTGGTCCTCGAGCTCTCATCTCTCCCGGATGAATCACCGATCACAGTCGTTGCTCGAATTCCACTTAATCTTCTTCCCCCTTCACTGATAGAAGAAAACATGACAGAAGATGACCCTCGGACTATTGTTGCGCTTCGTCAAGGTCGCCATCTGCTCACCACTTTTCATCCTGAATTGACTGAAGATGACCGTTTCCACGAATACTTTATTCAAAACTGTGTACTGATGAAATGAGTAAGTTGACCTTGTGATTCTCTCTGTCTGTACTTGAAAAGTGTTTACATATAGAACAACCATCAAGATTTCCATGCGATTCGTGTGCTGGTCAAATACTGTACCCATACGTCTTGTACATTGTGTTGACCTATCGACACATCCTCTGTGCCTAGGGCTCTCATCCTATATACTCTGCGTATCCCACACTCTTCATCCTCGGACAAATTAGTTCCTCGAATAGGCAAGCCTACCGCAACTACTCCCAGAAATAGAAGTGGTTCGGGTGTCTTATCACTCAAGTAACGCATGTAACTGCCTTGATTTCCAGCATGTCCATCAATGGCTTCTTTTTCACTCAGGATATCTGATGACGCTGTGATCTTCCACGTAGCAGGCTATTTAATAGCGAGGCTGTCCCGAGAAATCCTTCAAGCACCATTCTTCACTTTATCGCCATAACAGTCATGTTTCCCCAGGGCTTACAGGTTGTTCTGCTAGTGCTGGCAATACTAGTGGGTTCCGATGCACGTCGGATGCGAAAAAGCGAGCTGCATGCTCGCCGGCAAGAAGCTGCAAAGCGTTATCAGGAGAGAGCGGCGCCCGTAGCCTCTGGACCTCATGTGGAGAGACGTTCAGGCGTTCAAAATATTACCTTCTCTAACCCTAAAGCTTCCGGTGAGGTCTAACTTATCCTGAGTGAACCCTATTTGACACTGACCCTACTTTAGAATTCTGGGTAGATGGCTCGAATTTCCCTGAGGTGGATTTTGACATTGGACCGAGTTGGGCAGGATTGTTGCCCATCTCATCCTCTCCTGACGAGACTCGGAAGGTACGCAAATAAACGCATATTCACTTCGACTTACTATTTATGATTTGAATTCTCAACTAGTTGTTCTTCTGGTTCTTCCCTCCTGGTCCGGGGGGGAGTTTGGACGACCTCATATTCTGGTATTCGTTGGCTGCCTTCTCCGAAATGTAAATCTCATAGTTCTATACTAAGGACCAATGGCGGACCCGGGTGTTCCTCTTTAGAAGGCATCTTGCAGGAGAACGGAGTATGATTCGTCCTTCATTATATGTCAATTGTCACTCAAACCTATTCAGCCATTTTCGTGGAGTTGGGGAACTGCTAAACCCATCGTCAACGAGCAAAGTTGGACCAATTTATCCAGTGTGTTGTGGGTCGAACAACCAGTTGGGACGGGGTTCTCACAAGGAACGCCTAATATTACGGTATCCACGATGTCAACAACATCCTAATGCTGATTTTAACGCGGACTACAGAACGAGAATGATCTAGCTGAGCAGCTAGTAGGATTCTTCAATCAATTTCTGGACATTTTCTCGGAATTGAAAGGAAAAAATTTCTGGTTGACTGGTGAAAGTGTACGTTATATATTCGGTTCCCAAGTGCTCCAGTGCTACAATTGCTCATATTTTCCAGTATGCTGGCATGTATGTGCCTTGTAAGTGAATGCTCGAGGTCTCACGAAATGTTGAGCACTGAGTTCTGGTCGTAGACGTTGCCAACTTCATCTACGAGAATCCGGGTATAGTGGATTTGAACTTGAAGGGTATTTGGGTGTCGGATCGTGAGTATATATCCTGTCCCTTGTTCTGCGGATTGGTCATGTTCATCGATCGTTTACGTAGCTGTCCTTGGCTGGGATGTTGTGCAAGAGCAAATCCCGGCAGTGGATTTCGTGCACAAGTATCAAAACGTCTTTTCGCTCAGGTTAGCTCAAAATCAACCAATGCTCTCCAAAATAGGGTTTGACCTTTTTCTCTGCAGCGAAACCGTTATAGCCCAGCTCGATGCCACTGCTGAAAAGTGCAACTACACGGGTTACGTGGACAAATTCGTGACCTTTCCTCCCGCTGGCCCACTTCCGCTACCTGGAGACTCTACTGAAGCTGCTCGCGGTTGTGACGTTTGGGATACCATCTTCGACGAAGCATTAGCTGTCAACCCGGCATTTAATATTTACCGAGTCTTTGACGTGTTCCCCATTCTATGGGACGTTCTCGGATTCCCGTATGTATCATGACCTGGTCAGCTACCGTTAGCTGGCTTTCTTATCGCTCTTTGCATTTCAGTGGTTCCTTCCCCGACGTTCAGTTGTCGCCTTTGTACTTTGACCGGGAGGATGTCAAATTGGCCATCCATGCTCCAGTCGACGTCGACTGGACTGAATGTTCTAACGTGAATGTTTTCCCTCGTGGGGATTCAAGTCTACCTCCGGCCTTCACTGTCCTCCCCAATGTCATTGAGAAGAGCGAAAGGTCTGTGATTGCCCATGGACTGGCTGACTTTATTCTGATCGCTGAAGGGTAAGGTTCACTACTTTATGTTGACACCTATGCTGATTGTGCTGCAGAGCGAGAATTGTCATTCAGAAGTAATTTTTATCTGGTTATTACCTCAGTATAGTCATTCACCTTGTTTCACCTGTATGCTCACAGTATGACATGGGGGGGCTTGCAAGGCTTCCAAACTCCCATCGCAAATGATAGTCTCATCGTCGGAGGCGTCTCACTCGGAACTTCTCACACCGAACGGAACCTGACCTTTGTAGAAGTAGTCCAAAGTGGCCACATGTTCGTAAACCTCTACTCATCATCATGGATTTTAACCCACTCACTCACTTTGCCTTATAGGATCCCTCAATTCTCCCCGCTGGTACGCTCTTCTCGTCATTTATTTTAAAGTTCTCCCGTATGTATTTATACTCCGATTAACACAGGCCGCCTTCCAAGTTATGCAATTCCTTTTGGGATTCAGAGATTCGCCTACCGATTAGAAAAAGCAGATATGAGGGTTGGGATCATGATGATTGTATCCTTTGAATAACAGCACGAATATGTACATGTTTGTATAGTATGTAAGATAGAGGGGTCAAAAGACCCTTCTGGTTGTTTCGCTCGTTAAGCAGGAGACTTGCACATGCTAGAGAGCATATTTGCATGTTGCTATGTTCCATCAGGTTCCATTCAGTGTAACTACGGTCTTTATTGATATCACCAGCTGTACGGCGATGCAACCATTATAATGAGCAGTATATACACATTGTAGACGTTGTGAGGTTGAATAGGTTGTCCCCCCGAGTCAATGAGATCAATCAACAGTCGCATTCCTCAGTCTTCCATTATATCCTAAATATTGTTCGTCGCTATAGAATAGCATCCGCATCCCAACTTTTTTCAAGATGCTGATCAGTTCTCCATATGTGCATACTTGAGCAGTATAAAAGACAACGACTTTGAAGAAAATCAGTCTGTCCTCCCAGTTCTTCTCTTTTGTCTGTACCTTTCAAGTTGTTGCAGTTTCTCAACTCTTTCGACCTGGTGTCTCTTTTTAATAGCTTCCATTTTTTTCGTCCTCCATCTTTCCGCTTTGTACAAATGGCCCGAATCATTTTTGCTATTCTTTATGTCTTGATGGCAGTGTTCATCCTGCTTGTTGATGCTGGTGAGTGTGTATCTTCGAATACAGCTTTGACTTCATGATGTCTCATGCGTTGGCTCGCCGAGTCTATGCAGTTCCCTTGAAATTTCGACAAATAGGAGATATTCAATGTAATGTTGCCCGTCTGAAGATTGTCTCGGATTTGGCGCAGACTGGGAATCTGCTGAACAAGATCAACGGGTAAGTTTTTTTTGTTCGGTGGCCTACGGATTTCTTCCTTTTGGCTATTTCTTTTCCATAACTTACACTATATTGGCTAACCGTCCGTATCATCAGTACCGACACGGCCACCACCTCCGCCATCTCTACTGCTCAGTCCGGTCTGTCTAGCGCTGGAGACGGAATCAAGACGATCGCTGCCGCGCTAGTCCAAGGCCAAACAGCTCCTGCGGATGCGCGAAACCAGACCGCTGAAGGCTTACAGACGGCATTGACCGCTTTGAGTGGGCTTAATTCGTGAGTATGAAGAAGCCAGTGTGGATATACGATACTTAATGAGTGGTTACCTGTAGGACCGATCCAAATGTAGCCAGCACCCTCAGCAAACTCAATGAGGCCATTTCTGCTGGCCAATCTGTCGTTTCGGACTGTTAGTGAGCGCTAAACAGTTAAGATTTTGAGGCATGGGGTTCAGAAATGCTCGAATATGGACTTAGGGTTAGACATGGACTAGTGCGTTTGAACCCAGTATACAACACGAGTACATTTTATTTTGTACTGAGTATATAGTTACACGATACATTGGGACGTTCAAAGTTGGACACTGCGCGCTGACAACGACTAGATGTTGAGAGCTGACAAGCTGTGCTGGCGGCTCTCCAGCGATCGGCAAAAGCTCGGGCAACACCGCAGGAACACAGTAGAGAGTAGAGCTAAGAATATGTAAGACAATCGTAAGTATTGGATTCTCAAAACACACAGAGGGAGGTGTAAAATCTCATGATTAAAGTATCTACCTGTAAGACAATCGTAAGTATTGGATCTTTATTAGTCATCCTACAGGTAAGATGAATAGTAACGGTACTCAATCTCAGAACACACCGAGGGAGGTGTAAAATCCGAGAGTGCAAACGAATCGACGAGTCGTATATAGATAAGTTGTCTGTAATCGATCGAATGGGCACAGTCAAATCTGTAAGAAAGTATTGAACGCAAGACGTAAAAATTTAAAGGAGAGATGTCTGAGTGAGGATCGACCAGGAGAGCGACAAAGAGTGCGGAATCCAGAGTCAAGATCGAGGAACGTTGTTGATCCGAATCCCATCGAGAGCGTTGTATGCGTCTCCCCCTGATACTCTACCACTCACAGAATACAGGTGATTCGGATGGGGCTAGGACTGCCCACCCGCCCAAGAATGTCGAAAACAATGTCCATTTCAAGAAGAGCCAAAGCTCTGACTCACGAACTCGACATTCGGAAGAGGGCAAAGCGCAAAAAGAGCGAGGCGAAATAATAATATTCTATTGTGTTGTTAGTAAGTACTGTACAGTTGGGGAGGTATATGTGAGAGCATGAGATGATGCACGCACCCTCACTTGATCTACAGACAACTGAGATGAGCTTTCAATTCCTGCGCTCTTTACATACATGGTGCTCATAGAGATCAGTAGCTTGACTAAGTTAACAGGTAATAACTCAGTTGGTTTACAGACAACTGAGCTTAACTACCTTAACAGACTATGAGACTCCAGCACTGAAAAGAGTAATGAAGCTAATTTTCAGCGAAATTTTTTTTCTCTCGTAAAAATATCCCAGTCCCTTTGATGTTGTCAACAATGAATTTGCAAAACGCATCCCGCTTCCCCACCGAGGTAATGTTTGATGAAGAGGATAACTGGTGGCAATATAAACACGACGCAATGCTCGCAATCAAATCAAATGGTCTTGCCTGGATACCTAGATGGAACCATAAAGTGACCAGCCAAAGTATCAGACACAGACCTCACTAAACTTACTATGGATATCCACTCCAGCCTACAGCAAAACCCCTGAGCCTGAGTGGTATGCCCACAACTGCTTCACAGCCGATACTATTATTTTGAACATAGTGAAGCCCGTTGGATTGGGGAATGGGAGCAGACAAGATAAACTTCTCATTGGCCCACTCTCACCACCTCTACAAGCTATGCTAGTCTTGTTGTGTTACATCAATGTCATCAAAGTGACTTTTTAATTTGAACAGTGTGACAACAGCAGTCAACAGATACCCCAATATATTATCAGCCCAGCAGCGCCCAACTTTGAATCCCGTATTGATTGGCAAGCGCAAGGAGCGTGACCGCGATTTTAATGTAATTCTTCTTTCTTTCTTGCACACCACAATGAGTCGACGCTCTCTTCGAATTCAGAAGAAAAACACAAAGAGTGTTGTTCAACAACCATCGAATGCCGCTATAAAGCTTCCCGCACGGGAACGAGCTTGGAGAGAGTAGAACGGGCAGAACGTGGAACGAAAGCACAGAAAGGCAAGCCACCTTCGAAAAGAGCTCGAAAAGGCCCATCGAAATTGACATCGTCAATACGAGACGCGTCTGACGTTGAAGGCGATGAATTCTCAGCGACGAACGAGAAGCAGCGTATACCTGCACAATTCAGGAGAGTACGCGGAAGATTAGGTCTTTTGGAAAGACTGGCCAAGGACGTTCCGTTGGCTATAATCTTCAAAGTATAAAACCTCCCCCTCTGAACTTCCAAAGGTAATGCGAACGAATGCATTCCAGATTTTCTGCGTCTTCGATCCCGACGACCTTGTACGTCTTGCTCGAACTTCGAAAGACCTTCGAGGGATCTTAATGAGCAAGTCCTCAGAAGCCATCTGGCGTTCTGCTCGTGCAAATGTCAAAGGTCTTCCGCCTCGCCCTGATGATTTGAATGAACCTCAGTACGCTCACCTTCTCTATGAAGCCTATTGTTATGTGAGTTCCAAGAGTTGTAAACAATGACAGGCATTTAAGAAATTCTACTCAGACTTGTACCCGCAAACGGCGCTGCGATAATGTGCTTTGGATTTCTCGTGTTAGGGTTTGCAAGAACTGTATCGCTCGTAGGGTGTCAGTATTTTGATAATTATCAATAATTGCCTCGCTCTGAACTTTCCTAGTCTCCCTGAATACGACGAAGAATATCTCGATGAACAACCTGAAGAATATCGCAGCTCTGGCATTTTGCCATTAGAGTTTGTTCATGTTGGGAAAAGTAGGTCCCTATTTGTTTGGATGAACGATTGCTGATCTAGAAAGTGACCAGTAACCATAAGAGTGGCGAGCAATAGATGGACTGTTCGATTGAAAGCAGAGTTCGAAGCCCTCAAAACGCCAGCTGAACGGACGGATTGGATCAGTCTCAAACAGGAAGAACTTCGGGCTGTCAAAGAGGTACGCTGTCAGAAACAACCTCCGTCGTTCGAATAACTTCTCATTGTTTCACAGCATGGCCGACCGTGTCAACAATGGCATCAGAAGAGACTAAACCGGCGCGTTAGAGAGCTTCACGATATCCGTGATCAACGAAAGCAAGAGTGAACTTTCTCTCGACGTGGCCAATAATGACTAAGCTCTATTTATTATAGTATTTTCGCTCAACTTGAAGAGATCGGCTGGCATGGGGAAGCGGAACATATGGCCCGGCAGCCCATTTCCACAAGCCATAAAAACACTACTACATTGAATACGGAAAAATAATAAATCAGCCGAGGAACTTAACGGAACAAGGTAAGACGCGTTCTGCTTGCTGTGAGCGCGCTTTTCATTACCCTCAAATGTTTTATCACGCATGTTGCATTCGGAATCGAGCACCGGACAAAACCAGTAATGAGCGAACGGAAACGTTCCAGGCGCACTATTCCTTCAAAAATAGGGTGTGGATGTCACACACTCGTTCTGAGCGAGTCCTCTGCTCAGGCGATGGAAAAAGTCATCGACGCTTGTTCTCTTGGCCCTACTACCGCGACGATACAAGAACTACATGCTATCAATCCTCCCATAGAATGTACGACCTGCTGCCGCGATAACAAACGGTTTTTCCTCTGGTGGCCTCTAGTCGTAAGCAAACCTCATTTTTTTAATCATTCGCGCCGAAGCTTCCTGATCGCAGTTGTATCATGACAAATGTCATACCCTCAAATTCAAATTAAGCAAAGAGACTGTGAACGAGATTCGTAGCAAATCCGATCAAGAAAATGGTACCGTATGTTGTGCGCATTGTCATCAGGAGGTTCAGATGACTCAACTGCGAACGCATCTAGCAAAAGCGTAGGTTTTGACATTCCTGTCTTCAATTCGTATGTTCATCTTTTTGTTTGCAGTCACTAGCGCGTCGTTATTGAACCTCTGACTTCTTATCGTACCTCTGGTCTTGAAGAGATTCAAGAGCATTGGTGCTTTCATCCTCGATATGTCAAGCAAACCTTGTATAAACTCCTTTATTGTGACCAGTCTATGCTTCCCGCGCCTGTATCTTGGAATAATTTCGCAAATCATCAGTATTCTCTGATAATGCGAAAGTTCATCTCGATCACCCTTGCTCGTTCAAGCAAGGCAAGCTCTCTACTCTACGAGGTACATATGAGCCTGCTGTCGAAAGTCTACTATGTAGCAACAAGGAAAGCGAGCGATGGCCGTACGAAAGTAATCTCAGCAATCAAATGTGTTTGCCCAAAACATGGAACACACTGACACCTCTTATCAAGTTGGCCATGTTGCTCGGAACGGATGGAGGACCACAACGTGCAGCGAAACGTGTAACTATACTCATACGATGATCATTCATGAAAAATGTTGGTGAAAGCATGGAAGGAAAGTGTTTCAGTGTGCTCCTCCTTATTCTATTCTTATCGCGATGTAGTCAAAGACGAGGAAGGAATTTCTTTAGGCCTTTTGACGAAAGTAGTGGGTAGAAATCAAGCAACAGTAGTCAATATCTGAAAGCCTTGACCTCTTTTCAATCTGCGCTCCAAGGATAATCTCGCACTAAGTGTATATACATGATTCATATTTTTGTGAGCATTCAACATACACGGTATGTATCTTTAAAAGCGAATAAATACTGATAGCAAGTAAACAGATGGTAGAGGTAGAACTGGCTACACTACCAATGCTTTAATGCGGCTAGCGCAAGTGACCGTGCATTGCACAGATGAGTGAGGGATGCTAGATCCCTGGAGCAATGAGATAAAGATAGTAAAGATCATAGAGATAAAGATACAGTCGGGAACGATGAGAGGGAGGATGGAAATCATTAAATAAAAAGAAAGCGATGGGGTGCAATGAGTGGGAGTGACGTAGTGATACACAAAGGCAAGGCACGAAAGCAAAGCGACACAAGATGCTCGAAAATTACAACGCACGATTTAATGGAAATCGAGTCTGGAAACACCAGCACGATGACGACGCATATGCTTGGTGAACGCGCGCGCACTGACAGAGGGAGTGGAAGCACTCGCAGACGACGACTCTGCTTGAGCCACGCAGTTGACATACTCTGTCTGACAGTCGTACGCTGCTCTTGAGGTCAAGTTGTTAGACGCACTAGCACTAGCAGTAGCGCTCATGTAAACGGCGTTGCATGTTGTCCATTGCGTTGCACAGGTATCCGCGTCGGAGCTAGAGGTGGAGGAGACGGCAGTAGTAGTAGCCGCAGATTCCGATGTGGTGGTACCAGTACCAGCAACGGTAACAGAAGTGGAAGCGAGACGCACGGAAGTGGGCAGCGCAAGGCTGGTGCTACTGGTGGCAGTGGCAGTGGTGGCAGTGGCAGCAGAGCTGCTAGAGCTGGCAGCATCCGAGGACGACGAAACAGATGATCCCGAGGCAGATGATGACCCAGAGGAAGACCCGTCGGAAGAAATAACAGGGTCAGGGCCAGGGAAAGTATACTCTGCATTGCTTTTCACAGAGTAAATTGCGCTTCCTGCATCGGAAAGACCAGCATCAGAGGCAGAGTATGCTCCAGGGAATTGAGCTGTCTGAGCACTGGAGTAGGTGTTGCTTCCACCAGTTATCGCAAACTGCGAGCAAGCAGGGAAATTCTCGTCAGTAGAAGCAAGGTTGATGACTTCGTGACGGATAAGGTAATTTCCTGAAGCGATGTCTGATGGAATTGTGAAGGAGACCGGGGAGCCAGAGTTGAGAGCGGCTTGTGCCCAGGCGCCATTAACGAATCCCTGCTGCTCGATCTTGATGAAGTTTGTCGAAGACGCGGTCTGGGAAGTACAATCACTATCGCACTTGGCCATGTACAAAAAGATAGGACCAGTGTTGTGCGGCCAATTGGAAGTAGAGTATCCACTCTCCCAGTAGAAGGATATCGTATTGCCTTGTGAGAGGTCAATTGAGGGTGTACTGATGGCTTTCGTGGCGACGGAGCCGCAGAACATGTTCTCCGAAGTCAAGTCGGTGATTGGGCTATTGTCAGAGGGAACGTAAAAGGGTCCATTGTCTCCACTGGCTCCAATGAGAGGCGACTCGAAAGTCTGGCCAGCAACTTCAATTTCTAATACGAACAATAAAGAGAAGCAAAAAGAAAAAGAGTGTAAGAAACTCACTGTAAACGATTCCATGAGCACTGGCAAGCGATACCAAAGCTACCGTCGCAAGAGAAGCAAAAAGTGTAGAGGCGTGCATTGTTGTCGAATTAAGCAGAGCGAGTGTGTTGTGTGGACAAAAATCAGACAGAGAAGGTGAACTTGTTATCCGGTATAAAGAGAGCGCTCGAAGAGAGAGAAAGAGATTGACGATGCACAATTCGACGACAACACAAACGAGCCGTTGTTAGAAGGATAGAGGGGAGTTGATAAATAAATTTAAGCGATGCGAATTTGGAGTTGTTGATATCCTCATTTAGCAAATTTTCGTAACTTTCATACTCCACTCAACTCAATTGAGCCGGGTACTCAAATTAGCACCTACATGCTCCCTGCAGGCCCGTAAGTATTTCAAATTCTTAAAGCCTGGCGATGCAGCATCGCAGGAGATGGTATAGTCAAGCGTATGCTGTTCTTTCTTTCAAAGTCCGTACAGCACTGCAAAGAAGGTACACCAATACCTCCGCCGGAGCTTCAATTCACCAAAGAAGATTGTGATCACCATCGCAAGATGAAGGTTTCATGCGTAATCATCGGGCGAATCAGGTATGCATGCGAAAATACAACCAGGCAAATGCCATGCCTCACATACTGCAAGGACTAATTGCACAATGCAGAGTTATATTGTATCGAAGTGGAAATGAAAAATGACAGGAAGACAACGGTGAGATATACTTTATCTTCGTTATTCTATTCGACCGTGCACGACGATCGTAATGTGCAGATGTACTTGGCCAGTGGATGAGCTACATTCAGCACTAATGGAGCACCACCGGGAGAAGGCATCTTCCTGTGAAGTTGCTAGACCCACCATGCTCCGCTAGAAGTGTGTTGAAAGTGGACCACCCCCTAAATCACCATCTGTGTTGTACCCTTCCCATACTTTGAACCTCTTGAAATCCAAATTTGTTCATCAAAGTAAACCGAAGCGCTTGAAAGCATCTCGACAGAACCAACGATCCCAATATCTACCTTGGAAGTGGAACAACATAAGAAAAGGAAGAAGTGTATTGAAACTGATGATAACGCTCACGCCTTTCGAGCTGCCCTGTTATATCCGTGTGAGGGAACAGCGATAACCCCACCAGAGAATGATCAGTAGCTAGAATATTGCATACAATAAGCTCAAGATATTTACGAGCTTTGATCGGGCATGCGCACGATCGTCGTTAGAGCACGTGATTCTACTCATCTACGCGTCAGCGACTTCATTGACTCGCCGAGTATATATATACTTAGACACCTAGATATTGTTTCTCTACCTAGTACCATCACCCTTTCGCTCTCTGTCTCTCAATCAAGATCTCTTGCCTGTTCTCTCTTGATTGATTCTTGTGAGTTTCTTCCTTAGTGTTGCCTGCTAGAGACCCTGGCAAGCTTCCACTCTTTTTTGAACATTGCTTGGTTTCCACATGATCTTGCTCTTGCCTGTTATGGGCCGATTCAAGGAGGGATCAAGGCAAGCAGGAGAACTAGAGGGCGAATACCCTGTGTTAATTTGATGATGAACCAGTACATCACAGAGCAGTATATATATAAGTACAGAGAGGACTCAGGAGTAGAATATACATCGAATGATTGATAATAGACCTAGATACTCTGTGTACATCGGGCGCAATGAAATCATAGTGAATGGAACTTGGGAGACAGAAAATCGAGGACGAGACAGAGTAAGTGAAATTGAGATCCTACATATATTAGGGATGGTAGGATTGAGACATGACCCAAACCAGCAGTTGTTTGTTAGTGTGAACGAAGATTTTGTTGATGTATAATAGGCAAAGGCAAACAGCAAAAAAAAGCTAGAGGAGTTGGGACTAAATTGGTAGTCGCGGAAGAATGTGTGATGGAGGGGTCATCAAAAGTTGGAATAGAGTGAGATCTAGAAAATAAAACAGAATTTGGACAGGGTGCATGAGGGTGATGTCAATGGAAACAATTAAGGGGTTCATTGAATGACAAAGGGTTGTCTGTAAGAGAGGTCCAAGAGTCTTCAGATGCAGGTTGGTCTTTCCAGTAAATGAGGTAGTCAAAGCATTGACTGGATTGAGAGGGTAGAATCAGCCAGTCCAAAAGGAAGCAGTTCAGTGTGAGGGTGAAAGTTGGAGGGGTCTGTATAAGGTTCAAGCAGTGACAAATGAAATACAGGGTACAGTCTGTGTCAGCAACTCGCTAGCTCTCACAAGAGACAACCAGGCATCACACAATAGTTGATGAGCAAGAGGATGAAAAAGCAATGAGGATGAATAAAACAACCCAATACTAGTCTAGCTACTGAGGAGAATAGATGAGAATAGAGCTAAGGAATATAACTATGAAATACTAAGTCTTATATACATATGGGATATAAAACTGTGAGAAGTATCTTGTGCCATAACTGTGTGGATACACAATAAAAGTCGCCTGTATCCATAATGCCTAAAGTTGTATCTGCCAAGTCAATCCGTTGGGCCATGCAACTATCATCGAAACTCAGATTCCTCGCTACAACATATTCGAGTGTAGATATGGCTTCTTGCTAGCCTCACCACTTTGGAGATGCAACAATTATCTGTTACTGCTGCATATCCCCTCACAAAAAAAATATACCATACGCATAGTGTGTTCCGTTCACCCCATTCTTAACTGCTCCGAACATCTAATTTCACAGACAGGCAAGCGACCCTACTAACACTATCTTCTTACCCAGCCACGTTCTTCTGATATTTGTTCGAGATGACACAAAGGAATTCGAACTTTATTCACTTCCTGAACCTACAGTCTCGGAAACGGGTCCTCATTTACATCGAACACACCATGGGCGTTTCACCATAGCGTTCTCCGAAGCATTCTTTCTTTCCGCTGATATATCAGCTGGGACTATCTGGTTGGTTGCATCGGGAAACATCCTCCTCTTCGTCCTGGCCATTACTTTACAACCGCACGGCAGCATGAACTTCTGGGAATTTGGATATGGTCGCGCTTCTCTCTCTATAGAACGCTCCGGATATCTTTGCGACTCGATGGCTCGAGAGGACGATGCATCTCAAGGACCGATTCAGGCTGGTTGACCTCTGATATTCGTCGGGGTACTAAGGAGGTGTCAATAATATCAGTGAGTACCGAGACAATCGTCGAAACAAAGAGCGGCAATGATATGTTCGCTTGGCCGACGGTGTTCGATTTCGACACTTTCCGTGGCTTGATTTGTGGAGTTTCTCCGATGTCCAAAATCACTGTTCTGGACCTAGTAAATTCTTGACTTTGGAATTGCATACTGGTACATAAAACTCTGTACCTCCACAGAGTTCGTGTAATTACGAAAACGAACGAAACGGCATGCAGAAAATTAAAGCTACAGCATTCTTGTTTGTGCGCTAAACCGAGAATGGGGATTTACGACGAGAGACTGAATGGGCTAGTAGTGTTTTTGCCACTGTATTAACCAACCCATCGACAAGTTCAAACAATGCCAGAACCAACCTGCCAGACCGAATCCAGATATCAAAAAATGAAAAATGAAAAAGCAACCGTGCCCTTCTCGAGTGCATTACCCAGCGTGAGGTAATCGTATCAGACAGCGACGATTCTCTCAATTGATGTGGAGCATGCAGAAAAATGATAAATGATAGTCGATACACTGCTAACTTAGATAGAGGGAGAGACGAAAGGATACATAGCATAATGAGAAACGATATAGCACATATGGGGTACTGAAGTACAACAAGAAGGTTGCAAAAATACGGAAGATAGTGGTTCGTGGTCATCATATTGATTCATCCAAATCACTCGCATTCACGTTCGCGGAAATTTCAACCACGAAATCGGATACAACATCCTGCAACTCTCTTACTAACGCATCCCGATCCCACTCTGTTCGACGCCGCCAGACACATCCAAGACACATCGCCCGAAGTTGTTCGAGTTCTTCAATTGTCAAACCAGATGTGTTTTCTCGTAAACTCGCATGGAGCTGTTCGAGCAAGAGAGGATTGATATGGAAATCGGGTAATGGCGTCGGCGTACGTTCAACGACAGGCATCGGCGACGCAACTTTTTCCTCTGGTGGGGCTGGGGATTTTAGGATGGAGATAGGGTGGGGATGAAGTGTTTGAGGAAGAGGAGTCGTAGAATTCCTTTGAGATGATGGACCGGCAGCAGTCAGGAATGGATTCCCATCGTCTCCAGGGACAGGGACAGGAGGCTGGTTAAGATTTCGTGGGCTTGGAGATGGTCGTGTACACACCGTCCGTTCACGTTCATCAGTAGCAGTAATGGGGTTGAGCAGCATCGCAACTCCCCCGGTGCGGGGTGTAGATGAAAATTGTTGAGATTGGTCAACAGCCATTGCGCCATCCTCATGAATTATGGAAGGTATAGGCGTGCGGTTAGTAGATCCCCGATCGTTCGAACGACCAGGTGCAAGGAGCTGGGGATCGTAAGATGGCGATGACGGTCGTTGAGGATGAAATAGAGGTTGAGGCTGTTGTTGTGCCTGGAACGACGCCTGCTGATGGTATTGAGGTTGTGGTTGGAACGGAACATCTTGGAAAGACGACTGTTGAGGAAACGGTTGTTGGGGAAAAGCAGATCGTGGTGGTGGTTGATAGCGGTTGGAAAAATCCTGCTGCGAAGGAGGATAAGGATAAGATTGTTGCGAGTAGGCCGACGGCTGGTACAACGGCTGAAGGGGGAAAGAAGAATCTTGTGATCCATCGAACATCCCTTGTTGGAATGAGTGTTGTCGGGTGAATGTGTTTGGATTCGAATTCAATGAGATAGGTTGTTGTGACGGGTTGAAGAACGGCTGGTGGAGATGGGAAGAAGACGATGAAGACTTGGGCTGCAATTCGTTCATATTAATATCCATTGGTCCGTATTGTTGCTGTTGGAACCTATCGAACATAGGAGACACATGAGACTGATGCTGCA
The DNA here is from genome assembly GCA_028011355.1 of Lentinula aciculospora. Lineage (NCBI taxonomy): Eukaryota > Fungi > Basidiomycota > Agaricomycetes > Agaricales > Omphalotaceae > Lentinula > Lentinula aciculospora. Next base: position 129,293 of record JAOTPV010000120.1, read on the forward strand.
TCTGATACTGAGGTTGTCGCATATGATCTGGAATTCCTGTTACGTCGTTTGACCCGACCGCGGGCGCGAACCGTACCCCACCTAACCGCGGTGGTGTATGAACCGGCGTAGTAAGATCCAACGGGTCCCGCTCATTAGAATCCTCCAAAGTTCTTGACCTCTTCGCATCCCTGACACCATCCTGGTCCATTTCATCTCCTGGTGCAGCATCACCGCTAATTACACCATCACCGCTATCCCTTTGCCTCTTTAATTTTCGTTCAAGGGCAACAGGGTCCGTGATGGCCATCTCCAGTCTCTGGCCATTATTCCTTGCACTTCTACGAGTACCATTAAATGGTGGTAGTGGTTGTATCTCCACAGTCTCCTTCTCCTTCGCGTTTTCCTTCGCTCTCTCCCTTTCTTTTTCCTCTTTCCTCTTCATTTTCCACTCAGCCCTTCTCTTTCTTTCCCTTCCGGCCATCCTCTCACATTCTTCCCTCAGTGTTAGATCAAAGTTGTCCTGCATGCTGACTTCCGTGGCGGTAAGCATCGCCTGGGCTTTATAATGTCTGTCAGGATCTCTATGAGAGTACATCGACGTGTTATGTACAATCTTGCGAACATCATCGAGAAATTCTGACGGGGTGAGGTAACGATCTTTGTACAGAAGTTCATGCATTTTCTCGAGGTCCATGTCATAAAGCATAGGTGATCGTGGCGGGAGAGCCAAAACCTGGAGTTGTGACTGAGCATCAAGTGGAGGTTGAGGTAGTAAGGGATCGGGGTTGAAAACGGTGTGAGGATCTTCGGTGATACCATTTAGGTGTTGTCCGTTCATTGAAGGTGCTTGTTCTGGCTGACTTTGGATCGTCTCCTGAACGACATCCATAGCGCCGTCAGACATGATTTCGACGGTTGAGATCACAGTCTGGGCAACTAGAGCTGAAGGAACAACTGGGGCGGCAGCGGCAGCAGCAACAGTTACTGGCTCACTGAAGTCATACTCGTCCTTGTACTCTTCCTGCACGAAAAAACCATTGAAGCTCAGCAAAACAGTTTCCAATAGACGAAAAAGTCCCACCTGCACCCTCTTTGTAAACCTCTTGAACTTTCTCTTCAACTCACCCATAATAGGTCCTAGTCTATACTTTAAAATCGTAATCGTCCGTTGGTCGTTTTCTTCCTGCACTGCCAACTCCCTCTCTGTCGGCTTCCTTGGCTCTAACGGAGGCGCAATCGGTAAGATTTCCAATACTCTCTTCTTCCTCTTCGCCCCCATTCCATCAGCAAATTTATTCGGCGGCCTCTTGATATCGTCTATTAGGGGTTCGAAAAAGGCAGAGCGTTGGGCTGGGGAGGGAGACATAAGCTCTACCGAGTTGTCTTTCATCGCAGTAGGACCGAACCATGCACGGACGTCCCGAGGTAGGGAAGAGTACTTCCCATCGACGATGGCAAGGAGAAGAATGGAGTCTGTTGGTGCGAGTGTGTCGAGCATTGCGCGTACAGTGGCTCGTGCGGTTTCAGAGATAGCGGCGCACCAGCCCACGAGGGAGGGTATGTAGATAACCGAGGGTGAGTGGCGTTTAGCTTCAACGAAGAGTTGGACGAGGGCTGCTTCTGTTGTCTGAAAGCAAGGGCCAGGATCAGTAATGCATAAATTACTGGTAGCAAAACACGATGGCTCACTCTCGCAGAATCACCTAACAAAGTGCCCAACTCTAGGCTCTGGACATGATATCCTTCGAGGTGATGTAGCAGAGCCGCTCCGACATAACTCTGTCCCATTCCAACATGGCCGTGCAAGATCAGTCGTGGTCGATGGATTCGAAGGACCTCCATGGCTAGACGAGACGAATACGTCAGCTTAAGGCTAAGGTAGAAGAGAAAACAGAGTATTGACACTGTAACCTCATCTCCCTCTCCAATTCCCCGCCATAATCCTTCTCGTCGCCACTCCCGTCCTTGTCATTATAATCCTCGAACTCAGCCTCTTCCAACGCTGTGAGCTTTTTCTCCAGCGGAAGAACCCTTCCGAGGATGTCTTTCGCCTTCTGTAAAGAATCAGAGAGGAGCGGAACTAACTGAGCGGGCAGAGGCGCAGCAGTGGAAGAGGAAGAGCGGGCAGACGATGGGACGAGCTCTACGGGTAAAACTTACTTAGTTACAGGTTGAAATGAACATGAACCGACGTACTCTTAATAGCCACCATAAAGTCCCTCAAGCCGACCGATATTGTTTCAGGCTTGAGTAGAAGTCGATCGTTCGACTTGTATATCTGAGGGTACTTGCGCTGGATAGCATTGAGTGCTGCTTCGGTGCATAGAGCCTGAAAGCGAAAAATTGGTGACAATACGGACGGTAGAATAACGAAGATGAACACACCCTTAAATCAGCTCCACCATAGCCTTTCGTGAGTTCTGCCAACCCCTTCATTCTCTCCTTCACCTTCACATCCTCCTCTCCTAACCCCCACCCCTTCCATCCCTTCGTCATAATACTAAGAATCTTTCCCCTCGCAACCAGGTCGGGCAAAGGGAAATAAAACTCCCTATCGAACCTTCCCGGTCTACGCAGAGCAGGATCAATCGCATCCGGTCTGTTCGTAGCTCCAATGACCACGACCTGACCACGACCATCCATACCATCCATTAATGCGAGGAGGGTAGACACAATGGAAGCATGTATTTGATCTTGCTTGGAAGATCGGACGGGGGCCAAGCCATCGATTTCATCGAAAAATATTATGGAGGGAGCTGAAGAGCGGGCCTGAGTGAAGAGGAGACGGAGTTGACGTTCGGCTTCACCGACCCATTTGGAGAGGGCGTCGGCACCTTTGCGCATGAAAAAAGCTGTGTATTGTGAGTATCCTGTCGCAAAAAAAAAATAAAGAACGAGACAGCATACTAATTTGTTTCCCATTCGAGCGACAGCTGGCAGCCAACGCCCGGGCGAGGAGAGTTTTACCTGTTCCAGGTGGACCATGGAATAACACACCGCGAGGGGGAGTGACGTTAAATTGTTGGAAAACTTCGGGATATAAGAGCGGGAGGACAGTCATCTCTTTTAAAGAATTAATGTCTGTGAACTACAGCATTAACATGCAAGTAGATTAAAGCAGTCAAGTAACTTACGATCGTCCAAACCACCAATCTCATCGAACGTTACGTTTACATTGACACCGAGTGGATCTGCGTCTGCGAGAGCTGAACAGATAGATGTTAGCATGGATAGGAACAAAAACTGTAAAACTCACTCGAATCATCGACTTTGCCCAAATTCGAGGGTGTCCCAGCAGCAGCAAGATCACCTGAAATTAATCCACCCCCACCGGCAACAGCGCCTTCAAATCCTCCAGCCATGCCCATTCCACCAAATGGCTTCCTCGGTGTCCTGGTCGGTACATCCGAATCCGAATCATCAGCAGGCAATCCCATCCATTTGCCCAGCTCAGCACCAGAAGCACTCCAGCCCAATCCACCTTTTCTTCGACCTCCATGATACCCTGCTCCTCCACCGACACCTCGTCCGCCACCAGCACGATTATACAATCGATTACTATTGTTGTTGTTGGATCGTTGCATAGGAGGCCGAGGAAGTTCCTCGAGTGGTGGGGGAATGGCGTAATTAATTTTTTGTCGTTGACGAAGAGCGTAGGGTTTACCGTTCCCATTTCCAGCATCTGGACCGGAAATGTCCACGTCGTCTTCTGGTTCTAGGTCTTCTGGCGGTGGATCCATTTCCAAGTCCAAATCATCTGTGCCTGGTGCGTTGTCGTCGTCGTCTTCTGAGCCATCAGCATCAGCAGAGTGAGGTGAAGAAGAATTGGGATTGTAGTCATCTTCTTTTTTAGCTGCTGCTCGTGTACGACGACCAATACCACGACTGCGGTCCTCCATTTTTGTCGGGACTGTACGACCGTTAGTCTGTTGTCGGGATCTGGACCGAGCTGAAGGTCTGCTCCGAGTCAATCGAGCTCGAGTTCGCGGTCTGTTGCCATCTTCGTCGTCCTCATCTTCATCGCCTTCGTCTGTAACAACAAAGTCTGGCAAATTTCTACTGCGCGTTGATCGTCGAAGTCCTTCACGAGTTTCTTCAGTCGATGTGGAAGCTCTAGTAGAGCGCCTCGTTCTCCGAAAGGGACCTTCCACATCGTCCTTGAAGTCCAATAAGTCCTCGTTCAACACTTCAAATTCGCCTTCCCCATCCTCGTCACCATCACTCTCGACATAATTCTTCTTCTTGATCATCCGTCCTCTCTGTGTTTTCATTATCACTGGTTTTTCTTCCTCTTCTTCTTCCTCAACAACCTCCGGCTCTTCGTCCATCATCGACTTTTCACTTTGTTGATACTCCGAGCCGGAGGGTTCCGACCCGCGATGGTGACGCGACGAGCGTCGAAGTGGCAGAGGCGGTGAGTTGGTAGAGTTTTTGATAGCCATACTGCTAGGAAGTTTGATTTTGAGGGGGGGCGCGTCGTTGTTGCTATGTCGCCCAGAGGGAGAGGTCATACAGTCGTTAACGCCGTCTCGCTAGTAGACAGCACGACGATAAGGAAGACAGAAGCAGAGGCTCGACGCTGAGCGTAGCGACGAGGGTACTGCAGTGGCTTAACGACTAGAGGTGGTCGTCAATGTCGGACAACAGCAAAGAAGACAGTAGTTGACAAATAATCCAGCAGGTATTGTTGTTGTTGTTCGTCTGCAAACACAGCGACGAAGAAGTATTCGCAGAACGCCGTGGAACGTCGAATACAATTGTGAAAGCCTCTTTGTTTACTGTTTGGCGAGAACATTGTTCCCACGAACCCTGATTGGCTGCGTGGACCTTCTCCTCCTTCCCCTCTACCCGTGGCAGACAGTTTCCTCCTTCAACATCTATAAAACGGCAATATCACGGAAAGGATTTTCGGTTTAGTTTCTGATGAGGGTCAATCTACCTGGGCCAATCATCTGAATTCTATTCATCCTAATTTACTAAATTTATCTCCAAACGGAAATCGTAGGTCGAGTTTTTTGTTCTGTTGCACATGGAAGGAAGAAAACAAGAGGTTAAAAACGAAGAAAGGTAGTTGACCTTTCTCGATACCCTGTGCGTAGAGTACGCTTCGGCATTTTCGGCACAATCAACACGTGTTCGGCCATTTTCGGCACCACGACTATACATTCAGCAAGCTTCCGTACAACGCAAGTAGACTGTCAATATTTTAACACTTTTGAAATACCTGAGGTGACTGGTCCTAGTGGGAGCTGTACAACTACCTGCTATATAGATAGAGAAGATTCCAAACAACTTGAAGCGCCTCTAGAGCCGCATGGCCGACTGAATATTCTCACGAACCTGTTGTCTTCTTCTGAGTCTTTCTAAACTTACAACCCTTGACTTACGATGCATGTCTGTTATGATCTTCGTTGCCTGTCCTCTAAGCGCGTGGCCCCTGGGACAACGCTTATTAGCTTCGCTTCGTGCAGTTGCACCCTTTAGACATGTCGAACCTACCGACGTTGACCTCGTAGGAAATCTTGTACGTCGTCAGGGGGAAGAGCTGCTGAGAGTGCGAAAGGAACTGGAGGAATTTAAAGTGAGCTTGGCTTCTTCTTTCTAGACAACTCTCAAGTTATTCATGTCTTTCAAACTTTGCAGAAACTTCACACTACAGCCATCAATGCAGTATCTCTGTCCAAAATGCGTATGGAAGATGTCCTCCGGAGAAGTTCGCATTGGCAGCTTCGATTAACGACGATAAAGCTTGATTTAGCAAAACTTCGATCCGAGTACGAGACAGTGTTAGGTGAATTGGAAGCGGCTTGTGGGGAGTTGCGTAATACGCTAGGACCCGGAGAGAGAACGGCGACAATGGGTGCAGCTGAGCTTCCTACCTCAAATACAGAAGATACAGGTGCCACTGGTACGGAAATGCCGGGAGAGTCTCTCAATGGGTTCTCTGGCATTTTTTTCGGAGACGTCCTTTGTGAATTTGGTTCCGATCACTCTTCCGCAGATTGAAATCATGATTTCTTACAAATACCCCCTAGAGCGATATTTCCTCCGATGAAGGACGCGCACCTGATAAAATTTCTCCGATGCCTGGTGCTGAACATGTACATGTAGGGGTACTGTACTGCGATCCCTTTGTATTTTGTGTTGATCGCTCTGCTTTCTTCTAGTATGCCGCTGTTGGAGAGTTAGCTCAAATTATTACTGACGAGTCCGTCGAAACCGTTGCTGGAAGGCCAAAAACAAGGGTGTTATCGCAGGATAACGTTCCGGGCGATCGCGATTTCCCTCCAGTCGACTACCTAACAGCAGTGATGCCTCCAGAACGCGTCGCCAGTGTGAAATCGGCAAACAGCATAAATGTGGGCTCCTAGTCCGATGAATCTTTACCACCATAATTTGCTGATATATATCTCGTTAGGCCATCACTTCTGTCGCTGAAACTGTCTCTGCGTCTGTCTCCACTTCGACTGTGACTGCAGCACCAAATTTAATCTCTGCCCCTACCAATAGGACATCGCCCATCTTTTCCTTGCCTCAACCCTCGTCCTCCCCGGCCCCAGTACCTGAGAGCTCAAACGTACCCTCTTCTCAAGACACTGAGCCCCAATCTGCCTGTTCCGTTCCCGGATCTTCAGCCTCAGTCTCAACTGTGCCTATCGTGCATCCGATTGATACTGAGTCTCACGGGGACTCATCCGTTTCTCAACCGTCAGCCTCAACCTCGACTCCGCCCGCTGTTCCCAAAAGTTCAAACTGTGTTGCTGCCAAATCTACAGGGACCTCACCGGCTTCTTCCGTTCTTAAATCATCCATCGCTACCTCGATCGTGGCTGTCGTACCAAAGAATTCGAATACAGTCTCATCAACACCTAAGCTCTCCTCTTCTGTCTCTACCGCCATTGTGACTGAGACTTTCGCGCCCAAGAGCTCTACCGCAATAACTCCCAAATCCAATGAATCCTCCTTGTCTTCAAGTTCTGGTTCCTCCGTGTGTTGCTTTTCTTGTTCCTTAGCTCTCTACAGCATCTTATCTATATCCTAGGGTGGCGTTCCAATTATCCATGCCGGCATGCGCCTCAGTATGGTAACGTCGAAGCCAATTTGCACCAAACTCCCGGCTCAAGGGATTCAGACTGCTGCAACGGAGTTATGGTCAAAAGTGAGCATTGCATTATCTAGCACCGATAGCTTCTTTCAGACAATCACAACAATACAGGCTATTGGAAGCTCTAAAAAGGTGGAATATGACATCCTGAAGGCACCTGATATCTTGCTCGCGCAGAATGCGCCTAGCAAAAATCACTTGTTCATCAGCGTGTCAAAAACCGTGAACAAGTCAGATGTTGTCCGATTCAACAAACGTTGGAAAGGGCATGTAATCTTGCAAGACAGTCAAACGAAACATCTGTTCTATCTGGGTGAATATACAGGCGGAGTGAGATATAGACTAACTCCTAGTGAATACAACTTACTACCGGTAAATGTAAGTATCCTATCCATGTTAGCCCTCTGAGGTTTTACCAAGGTTTTGATTTCGTTAGACACAGCGATACGTATTCGGCCGCGCGAAGGGACTTCTACCCATGGACATCCAGGACAAGAAGGAGTTGTTATCGAGTATGAGCTCGGATGATGGGATCTTCATCGCCAAGACTGAGCTGTGCTTCATCAGCTATCGCAGCGTCATCGAGGATTCTTTGAAGCAGGAAGCCCGGAAAAAAGGGTTCGCCTGATTCAAGTCACATTCTGCGAATTGTAGTATTTCTTTGTGTATTGCTAGCCTTGAGAGGAATGTATTTATGTATGATGTGTGTCTTTGGCAATGCTGGTTTTCTCTCATTCCGATTCAGTTCAGCCTTCTCCAGGATACTTATTCGTTTGTGACAACGGTATGCCCTGTAGGAGGGAGAATGAGACGAAAGTCGAAACGTGATCCAATTAACTCCCTGGTCTGTGCGCACCGCAAAGACCTATAAAAGTCTCCTCCCTTCTGTGTGATTCTTAGGGGGGGGCAGACACGACGACGAGCGAGCGAAGCGAGTGAGTCGGAGTGACACTAAAAGGCGAACAAGCCAATGGGTGCTAATATCGAATTAGTACCAACCCATTTCGCCTTTTAAAGGCTCATCAGGGCTGTTCGTGAGTCACGAATCATGATATCATCGATAAGCGTTACTAATGTAACGATACGATTGGCCGATTCCTGTGAATTGTTAATCGCGACTAAATGAAACGTTTACCTTGGCTCCGGTGGAGTACGATACCCGAGTCGTTATTTATATTAATCGCCTGGCCTTGTGGTCTCGCAAAGATAAGAGAAAAGACCGAAAGGTGGTCAACTGATCCTAAGTCTAGACCCGATCCGAAAAGTGGCTGCCGGTCGGCCCGATTACCGGGCCGGAGACAGGGGCTATTACTAACGGATTTTTATTAAGGGTTAGAGATAGAGTTAGGGGTTGGGGGTTAGGGGGGGGCAGACACGACGACGAGCGAGCGAAGCGAGTGAGTCGGAGTGGACACTAAAAGGCGAACAAGCCAATGGGTGCTAATATCGAATTAGTACCAACCCATTTCGCCTTTTAAAGGCTCATCAGGGCTGTTCGTGAGTCACGAATCATGATATCATCGATAAGCGTTACTAATGCAACGATTCGATTGGCCGATTCCTGTGAATTGTTAATCGCAATTAAATGAAACGTTTACCTTGGCTCCGGGGAGTACGATAAGCGAGTCGTCATTTATATTAATTGCCTGACCTTGTGGTCTCGTAGAGATAAGAGAAAAGACCGAAAGGTGGTCAACTGGCCCTAATTCTAGACCCGATCCGAAAAGTGGCTGCCGGTCGGCCCGATTACCGGGCCGGAGACAGGGGCTATTACTAACGGATTTTGTTAAGGGTTAGAGTTAGAGTTAGGGGTTGGGGGTTAGGGGTTAGGGGGTTAGGCTAACGAAGTTGACATATTAGTTAACAATTCGAGCACTATTAATGCTCAGTACTTACGGTTAGGGGTTAGCGGTTTGGGGGTTGGGCTTCAAAACCAATCGGTTAATACCGTCTGTCGCGAACAACAGTATACCGAAGTACTTACAAGAATATATCTTGACAATAAATTAGTTGCCGTTTAAGGGAAAACACAAGCCGGGACTGACTGTATCAAAGCCGGAATAACATAAGCCAGGACTAACCGTCCATCAAAACCTATGCGTACCAGCCGCAGCCAGCACGTCAAAACCTGTGTTTCCGTCTTTAAACGGAAGGTAAATGGATTCGCTCCAAGTCGGTTGGCGGGGATATCCGGTGTAAATCAATCAAGTCGGAATCGACGTCCATTGCGACATCGTCAACGAGAGTACCGGGTCCTAGACCGATCTCGGAAGAGACTTGCTCATCCATGCGGGTTATTACTTCTTTTTTCCAAGAACTAGCAAGGTCGAAGAGGTTAAGTGTACGCTTTCGCGACACTAGCCATCGAGCTTTATGGAGTCCTGTTAGACGAACATCCGGTACAAACACCGGCAGGTTAGACGGAAGACCGATAGATCTAGTGACCGCCACAAGGGGTGTCAACATCGACCCGTCAATCTCCCGCATACCCCACTGGTGTACGGTGTTCGGATACATACCATTAAAGGTATTATTTTCGGCGTGATTCAACCACCTCTTCCAGTATCCTGTAATAACATCGCCTAATTTATTGGCGGAAAAGTAATCCCATGCAGTATTGAATGTGGACTTAAGCACAAGGACGTCTTCTGACGTGTCGTGGTTGTTGGCAGACTTAAGAGTCAACCGTTGTTCCCAACGTTCTTTTTTATGCTGATTAAGCCAGTGATATACTAACTTTTCGGGATAACCACGTCGAATATAAAGGATTGCGCAATCTTTTATAGCGTCTACGTAGTGTGACTGAGTACTACATAACGTGGCTAAACGAGACATTTCACTAATAAAGGTCCCTCTCTTGACATCGAGCGGGTGGTGAGATATCCATGGAATTCTTTCCTGGTGGGACTTAGCTTTCCGGTAAGGCATGTGCTGGATTAAACCTTGATCGTCTATATAAATAGTCAGGTCCAGAAAATGCTGATAACGCGCGCTAGCGTCCCATTCAATTACACAGCCATCGAACTGTATATTGTCTTTGCATAATGCTAGTGCCTCGTCTTCTGAGTGGGCATAAACTAGCGCTAAACAATCGTCGATGTAACGACCATAGAAGAACATCCATGGTAATTCTAAGACTTTCTTACGTGTCTCGAACCAAACTGCGAACAGATTAGCGAGATCAGGGGCACAACTGGTACCCATGGCAAGGCCACGTTTCTGGCGAAAATATCTAAACTTCTTGACGTTGCCGTCAAAAAACTGTGTTACGAGATCCGAGCAACCTATATCCATGGCTTTCATAAATAGCAGTAATTTATGGCGCCAGGTTTCTTCTAAAGGCACTCCTTCCGTGTCACACTCAATGTTCCAAAACTCTACGAAGAGGTTTGTTACAACGTCGAAACATTGTATTAGTGGGACGTTAGGGTAGAATGCGACGACGTCGCCGGTAACTACAAAAAGACGTCGTCTCGGATCAGGTTTTAACTTCGACAACTTAATCGCCAGGTCCTTGGATCCATGTATAATGGAAGGCGATGCCTCAATCAAAGGCTTAAGTTGCTTACTAACGTACTTGGCAGCAGGGTTTTGTATCGCACTATGACACGGTATGATTGGTCTTCCTTTCACAGGTTCTTTGTGTATTTTAGGAATACAGTAAAATGTGGGAATATGGTGCGTACCGAATGGCGGGGTTATCTTATGCCGGAAAAACCGCTGAAGTTGATCCGCCAATTCAGGCTCTGCGTCTTCGACAGACCCAGCTAAGAGTTCCATCGATGTACATTGTTTGTCTAAAATCCGTTTCGCATCAGTGAAGGAGAGTTCTTCATAATCCTCTTGATTAGAGAGCAGAGCGAGGGATTTTTCTTGTATCCAGGTGCGTTGAGACACCGCAATACCTAAGTTCTTATCGGTATTAGTTACAACGTAATCGTTGTCAATAAGATACTCTCGAACCTGTTTAGGATCAGGGGCCAACGCGTTGAGTGCGCCCCTTTCCTGGTTAGCTGGTATAAGATAAGCTACTTTTTCAACGTAGTTTCTTCCCAATCTAAGTCCGGTTTCGATATATTCGGGTAAACCCGGGATCCTGGAGGTTCTCACCTTAGGAACCGAGTAATCTGGATCATAAGAATCACGGTCTAGGCCGTTCTTAAACGTAAAGAATAGTCGCCACTTAATGCGATACTCAAAGTCATCCCACGCCTCCATAAGGAGTTTTTTATTACGAGGAGAATAGAACATATATTTTTGTCCTACGCTTAAGTCCATTTGATATTTTAACGGAAGATTTACACCAGGTCCTAAATGTACACTACTACGAAAGGTACTAGCCTCGAGCACATCGAGGGGAATTTCGAGCATAACACGTTTTATGGCATCTGGGTATGAGAGAGTTAATAACTCATCGGGATAAGTGCTAGGGTTTGACCAATCAAACGACCTAGAGGAGAGCGTACTCACCATGCTTTTTGTTTCCCTTTCGCCTTGGAGGACGAAGCTTCCGGTTGACTCGGTTTGCCAGTATTCTTTTTCTTCTGCGGCTTCTTTGGAGCCCGCTTCCCGCCCTTCGTAGCTGGAGTAGATCGAAGGTGAGCGAGAGGCGCTGGCAGTGCTTTGAGCGTACCTGACGGAGTTTTTACTACTTGAACTCCGGCGGTTGCCGAGTCTTTGGCGCCCTTGCCCCCTTTCTTCCCCGACGTTTTCTTCTTTGAACCTGTGGGAAGGGGTATGAGACGTAAACAAACCCGAAGTGGATAAATGCTTACTGGAGTCTTTTTTCTTAGACCCCTTAAGGGCTTCCCGAACTTTAGCGTTGACCGCCTTATCAATTACGGATTGAATGGACGGTCCTGGGCGAGTAATATCGCTCATTTCGACGTCGACTGACGCTTTAAGTTCGCGCTTTTCCTTGCGCTGGGCATTTTGCTTATCATGTTGTGATTCGACGATAGAACAAACACGAAACGCCAGCTGAACGACGTTTGCAAGGAGCTCCAGATGGGTTAGGGGTTAGGGGTTAGGGGTTAGGGGTTAGGGGTTAGGGGGTTAGGGGGTTAGGGGTTAGGGGTTAGGGGTTAGGGGTTAGGGGTTAGGGGTTAGGGGTTAGGGGTTAGGGGTTAGGGTTAGGGGTTAGGGGTTAGGGGTTAGGGGTTAGGGGTTAGGGGTTAGGGGTTAGGGGTTAGGGGTTAGGGGTTAGGGGTTAGGGGTTAGGGGTTAGGGGTTAGGGGTTAGGGGTTAGGGGTTAGGGGTTAGGGGTTAGGGGGTTAGGGGTTAGGGGGTTAGGGGGGTTAGGGGTTAGGG